>JASEVX010000011.1:6534476-6795062 GCA_031761405.1 Serripes groenlandicus
ATTTTTAGATAGACTAGGATCATGGTAAATGCGAAGCTGAAAGAATAGACTAAGTATG
This sequence comes from Serripes groenlandicus, assembly GCA_031761405.1. NCBI lineage: Eukaryota > Metazoa > Mollusca > Bivalvia > Cardiida > Cardiidae > Serripes > Serripes groenlandicus. The sequence goes on from JASEVX010000011.1 coordinate 6,534,535, forward strand.
AGATATATCGTCGCAAATCATAATACAATGGTCATATCATAATGCAATGGTATTCATCCTCAATAGCAGTTTCAAAATACAAACATTCAAAAAACTTTTACCAGCAAGAATTTGAAAACTCTCAATACAGCTAAAATATCTCTAATCCCCAAATTTCGGAACAATATAGTAAGACAGAGGAAACTTTGGCGTCAAATACTTTGTAGAATGTTTTGTATGGGAGACAACTTAGATTACTAAATGAATTTAGAGTATGTAAAAGGACTTTCTTAGCCTTAGCTGCAACTGCTTCAGCCATTTTAGAGAATGACAACCTGTTCGTAAAATAAATGTCCATTTACAGTTTCTATTTGAGAATCATTAAATTTCGATTTGTCTCTAGAATCCAAACAGGCCGATTATGATAAAGGACCACTTAGTCTTAATGTGTAAACATTGCGATATTTAGGTTTAGTCTGAGGTTTGTATGTTTATTTTAGATAATTATTTGAGTGTTTTATTTGTATTTATTTGTATTATAATGGATTGCAATATGCTTTAATGATCATTTCAACTTCGTTAATTAGTTAATTTTGAAAATTAGAATCTCGTTGTCAGTGTATATAAAACACTAATAGGCCTACATAATTGATGTGATGTTAATACAATTATTCATGTGTCTATTTATTATATGGTGCAGTAGAATTAAAGCAAGGGGGGGGGGGGGTAATTTCGCCAATACTATTTTCATTATTTATTGAAGATTTAGAACTTTTCTTACAAGATGACTATACACATCTAGTTCAGGATATAACATTTATAATCGTACTGTTCGCTGATGACATGGTTATACTTGGAAAGAGTGTTGAGATAGTTTTAATTTGTTGGAAAATTATTGAACATAGAACATAGAACCCAGGGACAATATATACACGGTCCCTGATAGAACATAGAACATATTTATTGATTATTAACATACATACAATGTTTCGAACCAAAAACAATAAATTAACAAATCAAAATACCAGAAAAAAACCAAAAACAATAAAAAAACAAAAACAAAAAAACAACAAAAACCAATACAAGATCTTCAATCAAATCAAATTATGTAGAGACATGTTTGATTGGGTCAAGCATTATTATAAAGATGCTCAGTTCGTTCTTTATAACATTTATGAAAATAAATACATAGATTTAATATTTCATTTTTCTTTGCAAAATTTAACAAGCTTAACAGTTTATATACAGTGTGTTTTTTCCAATATTTCTTATTGATATATTCTTGCCTGCTAAGAAGATGTTTATCCCATACCAAAGTAAAGTGAAATTCTTCATCAATTGCATTATAATTGCAATAGACACACACTCTGTCTGATTGTATAATTCGGTTTATTCCATATCTGCCAGTTTCAATCCTTAATCTGTGTTCCGAATTACGCATCTGAGTCAGCAGATATCTATACTGGCTATTGCTTATCATATTTAAGTATGCTTCATATTTAAAGTCAGTTTTGATATGCTTATAAATAAGAAGGCTACCATTACTTAACATATCACGTCTCCAATGTTGTACCAAAACAATCACTTAATCTTTGTTTCGAACCATTTAAAACCCATGTTTTGTTTACATTATGTGGATTTTGCCATATATAACCATAGCCATTTATACATATTTTTTTTTTAACTCTGCTGGCCCAGTTTTGTTTTCCATTAATACAGTCTAACAATGAGCACTTGTATGATACTTGAATTATACAATTATTAGAATTGACTACTTTAAACCAATATTTAATAACACATATTAACTGGTTAATGTAGAGAGGATATCGTCCAATTTCTCCATATATACCAGCATTGCTTGTTCGAGTTCTCGCACGTAGAGTAGCCTTTTACAATATTTCAAGTGTAAACGTTCAAACTCCACAGAAGTAGTTCAATATTGAGCCGACAAAGGAATCAAATAATTAAAGATAAGTGTTTATTGGTAAGTCGTACTTCTTTGTGTGTGATAATAAAGCGTTCATTCCCGATAACTGTATTAGGTGACACATAGTAAAATAGAAATAATAACAAATAGTAAGTTTTGGGTATATTTTTGGGTAAATGGTTGATTTTGATGTTTATAAATGTGAAAATCAAGCTCTAAGCATGGGATTGAATTTTTCAGTTGAACCCACTTCTCCTTCCGGTTTGACAACACTGGTTGCAGAGCTAGGCGTGAATTTAGAGGTAAATTTGAATACCAGCTTTCGCGTCCAAAATTTCTTGAAAAGGAGCTGGTAACGTGGCATCCACAGATTGCCAATCGTTTTGAGAGTCTTCGCAGCCTTTCAATTTTACACTTAAAACCTGCGTTTTTGTTGGGTGATTTTTGGAATAAAGAGTCAAATTGATCTTTCTGTCCTACTTTTTATCCCCCGCCTATGAAATAGGGAGGGGGATATTGAAATGGCGTTGTCCGTCCTTCCGTCCGTCCGTCCGTCACCTGCATTTTCTCAGTAACTAGCTGGTAGAATTTCATGAAACTTAAAATAAATATGAACCACTATACTGGGATGATGCCCGTCCAATTTTTTTTTTGATTAGTCAATTTTCCGCATCCGTTTCTCAGTAACTAGCGGCTAGAATTTGACGAAACTTGAATGTAATATTAACCAACTTCCTGCCATTATTCCCCTCCAACTCTTTTTTGGATTCCTTAATTTTTTTTAGAGTTACTGCCCCTGATTTATTAAAAAATCCACGCTTACAGTTATTTCTCAGTAACTAGCTGCTAGAATTTGATGAAACTTGAATGTGATATGAACCAACATCCTGCAATGAACTTCTGAATAAATATGGTATCAAATCATTTACATTTATTATAACACTGTCTGATACATAATTATCCATGCATTTTAGCTCCACTTTAAGAAGAGTAAAGATATCTATTGTATTTGTGTCACTGTTGGTTTAAGAAGCAAAACCTAGTATTCACATTTTTCCTGTGTTATTTAAGAAATAACAAATGACACCCCTTTAGTTTTGTAATATTGATTATTAACCCTTTCACCGCATAAATACTCTGTTGAAAATAGTGCAGTTCCAGATAAGACGCCCCTTTTAAAGGTGGCGTCTTATCTTGGACTGCACTATTTTGCAATAATTGATGTTCCCGAGTAAGCAGTTTCGGAAAATACAGTTTTATTTAATCGTCCCTCTGATTTATTTCGTTAAAATATTTTATCATAAAGTAATCCCAGTCGATATTTTATAATTTGGCGCGGAACGGGATAAACCAGTGTCATAACTTTATTCTTTCCCCTTGATCTTGTGCGAAGAAGTTGAAATTTAAAGGTCAATTGCACATTAAACATAAAGACCTTCATGCACAAACAAGCCATCGTTGGCGGGGGATATCTTTTCACTAAAAATGCTTGTTTCAACCTGTTTCAGACCACTTGTGTGGCCACTTCTTTCCATAATATGGACTGAGAGTCGAACCAGTATGGATATTATGAGAAATATTGAGATAATATTGAGTTGGGGTTTCCCAGGAAACAGAAAATCAGCTTTCGACTGTGTTATGCCACGTTATGATAACCAGACTTTTAGACCCTTCGACTATACGCGACTTTTCGAGCCCTCGGAGAGAAATTGTCGAATAGGAGTATCAAATGGTTTATTAAAAACATTTTGTTTTATCTAAAATTGTATAGTTTATACAGATTATAATGGTTTTTATTTTTTGTAAAAGTTGTACTAGTAAGACTTTATGAAAATGTACTATATTATTTTCCATTTCGACATTTTCACTCCAGTTTTGCTCTTGTTAGATGTACTGTTTGAAATAAACATTTTTATTGTCAAACTGTTTAATAAAATGTTCTAAAGAAATAAACAAATAAAATATATACACTAAAATAGGGTATGTGCAAACTTAACAAATTAAACAAAATCCAATATTTACATTAATCACGAAACACACATTTTCACTTCCCGTAAATGTCACCTATCTGCTTCAAAAGGTCCTCACACACGATTTCGTGATCATCTTACTTGTCCCACAGGTCGAATATCGCAGAGTCCATGTTCAGGTAGGTTTGCCGTCTCCTACGTCCAACCAAATGATCCAGGACCAGATGGACGTTTATATTTACAAGCTTGACCTCTTGTAACAGCTTCGTTAGTAACACATACATGGGCAGAGTCCCCCTACCCGCCTTTGCATTCAACAGCCTATGCCAGCCTGAAAATATCAAAAAAGGTATTCAATTTTAGAACAAAGTGCGAAAGTGCGGAAGAATTGATAACAAGCTATTCACTTTTATGTCGCTTCCGTCTTGTCGTCCCCTGCTCTACAACCTCGTACTTGACAGTACCATTTAATCATAACTTATGTTTCCAAAGACATTTTTCGTTTTCTATGTTATATTTTTAGCTCACCTATGCACGAAGCATGGTGAGCTATTGTGATCACATTTTGTCCGGCGTCCGTCCGTCGTGCGGCGTCAACATTTGAGCTTGTTAACACTCTACGGGCTACATTTTGCATCCAATATTCATGAAAGTTTATCAGAACGTTCATCTCCATAAAATCTTGGACATGTTCGAAACTGGGCCATATGGGGTCAAAAACTAGGTCACTAGGTCGAATTGAAGGAAAATCTTGTTAACACTCTGGAGGCCACATTTTCAACTTGAGCATGTTGAAACTTTATCAGAATGTTTGTCTTGATGATATGTAGGTAAAGTTCGAACATGGGTCACGTCGGGTCAAAAAGTAGGTCACTAGGTAAAATTGAGAAAAATCTTGTTAACACTCCAGAGGCTGCACTTTTTGCTTTAGCAGTTTGGAATTTTGTCAGAATGATTGTCTTAAAAATATCTAGGTCAAGTTTGAATATGGGTTATGCCTAGTCAAAAACTAGGTAACTAAGTCAAATTGAAGGAAAATCTTGTTAACACTTTGGATGCCGCATTTTTTGCTTCAGCAGCTTGAAATTTGGTCAGAATGTTTGTCTGAATTATATCTAGGTCTAGTTCGTCATATTGGGTCAGAAACTAGGTCACTAGGCCAAATTGAGGGAAAATCTTGTAAACTCGGTAGAAGCCGCGTGTTTGCTTCAGCACTTGTTAACACTCTGGATACTGCATTTTTAATTTCAGCATGATGAAACTTTATCAGAATGTTTCTCTTGATGATATGTAGGCCAAGTTCGAATATGGGTCATGCTGTGTCAAAAACTAGGTCACTAGATCAAATTGAAGGAAAATATTGTGAACACTTTGGATGCCGCATTTTTTGCTTCAGCAGCTTGAAATTTGGTCAGAATGTTTGACTGAATTATATCTAGGTCAAGTTCGAATATGGGTCATATTGGATCAGAAACTAGGTCAATAAAGGAAAATATTGTTCAAACTCCGGAGGCCGCATTTTTAGTCCATGTTGGAATATGGGTCATATCAGGTATAAAAAAATATAGATCACTAGGCCAAATGAAGGACAATATTGTTAACACTGTGGAGGTTGCATTCAAAATAATTGTCTTGATGTGTTTTGCATTGCAGTACATTGTATAATTAAGGTGAGCGATCCAGGGCCATCATGGCCCTCTTGTTATGTTTTTTTGTTTCTGTTTTTAGATTTATACACCTTCTGTGTCGTTGTTGGTCCTCACCGACTGCCGGTAAACTGACCACTGTTCCGGCGACCAAACTGAACTCTCCAACCACTGGTCATACACGTACTTGAATACGGCTCTATGTGGTTCGGTAGCCTCCGCTCTGTCGGATAATTTTTCAAATGCTCTGGGTATATCTCTCGCTGGAAGGAATGGAATCTTCTACCACCTCGTATTCGAGAGTATCGCAACCTCTACCACAGGGTTTGAAAGCGCCGCCTTTACAAGTGATCTAACTATATAAATATCAATTATTAATTATTGTTGTAATATGTATTTTCTTACATGTCCTTGTATAATTGGTGTAGTGAGTTGAAAAGCATCTTGTGCAGAATCGGCTTAACGGATTATTATAACAATAAACTTGTAATTAACATGAACCTAGCTGAATTAAAAATCAAACAGTACTATGGGTCGGAGTGGTCAACAAGTGTTCAGCAATCACCAAAGCTGCGAACTTATAAGTTGTTTAAAGATAGTTTTACCACAGAATATTACATTAAACTGAACTTACGTAAAAACGAGCGCTCCCTTTTAGCTCAGCTAAGATGCGGGATTTTGCCTTTGAGAATTGAGACAGGCCGATACATTGGCGAAAAAATCAATGATCGCTTATGTTTATTTTGTGATAGCTCACAAATAGAGTCGGAAACGCATTTTGTGGTTACATGCGACTTTTATACAAGAATAAGATCTGACATATTCGGTGAACTATTTGATACAGGGGCATTTGTACAATTATCGCTTAATAATAAATTGTGTGCGAAAATTAGCAAGATTTATAGTTGAAGCCTATGTTGTAAGACGGAGAGCATTATATCCGCAGAACTGATTATTGTTTCTTTTTGATATACAGGCGACTTTTTGAATCGATTATGGTAGGCATATTTTCAGGGCATTTTATGGGGAGTAAAAATTGCTCGTAATCATGTGCAAGTTCTTATTCTCGCATAATGCTTTTGACTATAACAGTTTTCTCTTTTGGAAAAGTCTTCAAATTGTAGATGATGTATTATTATGTTCATAATGTATATGTGTACGTTTATGTATTTTTCATTAGGACCGTATAGACACAACTATCTCCCTTTCAAACATTTATTCACTCACACATGCACTGACTGACTCACTCACACACACAATCATTCGTTAGTGTCTTTGCTTGTGATTGTTTTTAATTGTGTTTGATTATACATATGACTACATTTTCTTTGCATTTCGTTTATGTAAAGGACTTTTAGTTATATATTATTACTTAACATTACGATAACTTTATTGTTATGTGATTTGGTGGACAGCAAAACTTCCGCTCTTTTTCTTAAAAGAGCATAGCCTAGCTGTTAAACAAAAACACTCATATTGTAAATTTATTCTTTAGACAGTGTGAAAATGTTTCAATTAACGTTTTCATTTTTTTGTTTTTCCCCAGAAGTGATCTCAATCATAATTATACGTACTTATATTGACTTTTTATATCTACCTTATTTTTCTTTTGGAGATGAAGTTTCTGGAATGGATGTTTTCGAATGGTACTGCCCATATCTGTCTATTTGATATTGTCGTTATGAAGTAGAACGATACCAACACAACACGTTTTCCATTTTTTGCTTTTTTTGTATGTTTTTTGTTTTTTGGTTTTTTTTTTTTTTTTTGGTTTTCTTAATTATTTTTCTTTTGAAAGTGACTTATAGGCCCATGGGGCCGGGTGTTATTTATTACATTTTGTACCATTGTTTTGTTGTTGTATATACACATGTCACTATAATAAAATATTTACTTACTTGTATAAAATATAGTCAAGATTTAAAATCCATGAAATTATGATGTCAGACAGGTACAACAAATAATCAACTTGCCCTTCAGAAAGTACAATAAATAAAACGATTCCATAATTTTACGGACTTTCCTAAACTTTCTGTCGTTTTCCTATTGGTTATTTATTCATCATTTGCGTTACGCTAATAGAATGACGTCATATTACAGGAATTTGGATTGTAACTTCCGTAAAGTCAAAAACCCGTATCGTATGAGTTATAAATAGACGACGAGTGTTATTAAACGGAAATTTATCACACATACAATTATTTGTGCTCGTTCCTTTATCGAGTACTTATTATCATATTTAATTATTTCCTCTGAAAGTTTTTTTTCGATATTTTCTTTTTATCCAATCAAAACGTAGCAGAATCGTGATTGCATCGAAAAATCCACTCTGGACACAATTTTTTGAAAAGACGGTATAGCAAAGTTTTGCAAAGTTCATACACATTTCCTATTGACGAGAACATCGTCGCCGTCGATTTGTTTACCCGTAATATGATAAGTACCTCTATTTAAAGTATTTAAAATAAACATTCAAAGTAGATGAAACAACAATTATTCTAATGAAACATGTATTTAGACAATTAGAAGTATTCAAACAATTATCACACAAACATTAGATTTCGTAAATAAAACAATAATAATCTTAATTTATTTTCAAAACAACAAAGTAAACATATTATAATTCAACAGTTTTAATAATTTATAATCGATAATGTACGTGTTGAACATACATCATTATGCATTATAACTACATATTGACGAAGGGTCGAAAAGTCGTGTAAAGAAAGGTTCGAATAGTCGGAGGGTCGAAAAGTCTGGCAGGCCTGATTAAAACAAATATTTTGAAATTTGGACTAGTTCGTTTGTTTGGCTTATTTAGATTTATAAAATCAGGTTTGTGCATTATTTATCTTGATGTATTATCATTCATTTTTCCAACGAGTCCTTCTTTCTCCTACATTCGGCCCTTGCACTCGTTTCGTGACGTATAAGAAATCAATATTTCGAGCGACATTTTTTGTCTGTATAAGTCGTCAATGTCATGGAAGCGTTTTTCTAGGTTTACATTTTACTTCCGGTTACTTTCCTTTATATTTTGGCAATATGAAACTCGGGTCACGAACTGAGGAGAAAGCGTATTGACGTTCACGACCGATAAACAGGCGTATATTTGAGACATATTTTCAAAATATTTCTTATTTTTGTTTATGTTGATACTTATAAATCTAAAATAAAATAGTATTTTGAAGGGTCTGTATAGAACGCAGACGCATAACGCAGACCAATGGATTATAGATGGGAAAAGCAGACGGGTATCGCAAAACGCAGACGACCAATCAGATGCCGTATTCGTGTGTATTATATATAATAGGTGTTAAGGAGTTCACACGTCAGCGCACACTTATTAAATGTATATGGTGTTATTTATTTTGCAAACATTCAAGTAATTCATTTCGCAATTTATTGGAATCATATATCAGTTGATGCGGCATTGATTTTCGTAAGCAAAACGATGTTATGAATACTATTGCGAATAGCCCACAGTCCGTAATGTTTGCTTGTTTTTATCACCCTTGGAATATTGACACGAATATTGTTTTTATATTAACAATATATTTGTGATAATTGTATTTTTAGTCCATTGGTTATTAACCTATCTGGAGGGCGATCATTACCTAATCTGTCTAACACATGAATATCTCATTATTGACATCCAAAAGTGTGGAAAATAAAACATCTTCCAAGACATAAACAGCTTTTATCATAATTAATTAGACTTTAATTAAAAATAAATTAAATATGGATAATCATGATTGGCCTTAATTAGTACAAATTTAATATACTTTGTTATTCACACAATCGAATTAAGGACAGAAACATCTGATTGAAAACCGCGATGTCTTAATCAAAGGTATTTGAGACACACACCCAATAAATAACGGCTTCTGATTGGCTGTCTGCTTTTACCAATACCGGTCTGCGTTGTTCCTCTATATCCCATTTGTCTGCGTTTTAATCTGTCCCTATTGAGCGAAAAGCGATGCTAAAGGTCACGAAACTCTAGATAATTTATCGCGAAACCGAAAGTGCAAATGATATGGATTAGGAAGGACACAACAGGATACCATGATTATACAAGTATTTGTCGTAGCATATTTGTTTGGACATCAAGTTTTTTCGAAATTGTATTTTTTGGGGGTTTGAATAAAAATCAGAAACCTGACTGCGTCTTGTGAGAGAGTCGAGCATAAAATCCTAGATTTTAGACCTCAAATTAGGGGGAGCGTCTTATAGTAGAGAGCGCTTTACAGTCGAAGTATTGTTTCATTGTGTTTGAGACCATTACGCTGTCATTATGAGCAATATCTCTGAGAAAAACTCCATTTGTTTGTCTGGATGTTTTAAAAGAGAAAAGGGATACTGTACACGAAAGTAAAATTATCGAATAGAGTTGAACACATTATAACAATAGTTGTCTGCTGCAGATCCGTTAAAAGCTAGGTCTAAACTAGTCCAAATAATTAAGACTTTCGGTTTCTCGTTTTATCATGGGCGAGTTCATATGGGATCCGAGAACAGCCCGCCCGAGTGCACTCGGAATCCATTTGAACGGTGATACTGTTAACCTTAGTGACGTCATTTTGACCTTTTGACCCGAATCCGAGTAACCCACCTCAAGCCTGGGGTTACTAGCATTTCAAAATGGCGACCAACGATGTTTACCAATCTCCTTCGCAGAACGACAACTCTGCGAAGGAGATTGGATGTTTACTACTCATTCGGAATACTTCGGTGATGAATGCTTCATCAATGGATGATGAAGGACTACGGAATTACCCGAGAGTTCCGAATGGTTTACTACTAAGAGCCAATTTGTGCTGACTTTGATACAAATGTTTTTATCTTTTAATTTTCTGGTCATAATTACATAATAAAACGAGTAAATAAAGTATTTATATGTTTAAAAATCCAAATATATTCTTATTATCATTATCAGACAATGTCTGAACCCAGTCTAGTGCATTTCCACATGTTAGGGCTAATTTAAGCGGTTCAGTTGCCATATTCTCTCTTCCAAGTGACCATGTATTCGGATACATCAAACCTCCGAAACCACATTCTATGGCGGTTTGAACGGTTTACGAAAACAGTTTTAAGTTTGTGTAAACAAACGGAAAAACTGGTTTGATTAACAAATGGATGGTTTACGAAACTAGTTTTAAACCGAAACTAGTTTATGCGCAACAAACGGGCCCTAAGACGAGGAAACACCGTTCAGATGGAAAGCATTAGGGGATCCCAAGCATTAGTGCGCATGTTTTTCTGAATTTATATTCAGACATTACATCAATTCTCTATCCTAGAGAAGCCCATCCGAACTCGCCCCCGGCCCTCTGTCATTATTATAAAACGAGAAACCGTCTTAATTATTTGGACTAGGGCTAAACAGAAAATAAAAACAGAGATATTCTGATTGGTCATTACAGAGACATATATATATACTGAGATTCGCTGGGTGTACACTTTTCCCATTTATAGATTTACAACTTCACGCTAGATAGCGAAAACAACTTATCGGTCACTTTAAAACCCATGTAACAATATTTTGTCATTAAATATCACTTAAACAACACATGATAAATGGATTTATAACAAATTAAATCCATTTTTGTGGCGATTGGTTGACAATCGCCACAGTGCTACCAAAACAACAACAACGAAAAAAAAAATATATAGTCGTATTTGAACAATCGGTTGGATATTTCTGCAAAGGCAATTTACTCACTTCCGTTAAACCGCCATATATATATATAGTTCCATCAGTGATGCAGGCACACGATTAATAATGATAATGTTAGTGCTACTTTGATACCGGATTGGTACTAATATTTGAGATTTATCGAGAAAATATCTAAATAGAGTTAAACTATTTACATATTATCTTTCTTCATGTTTGGGCAGATAATAAATATCATCGGGCGTCTTGGGTACGCTATGCAGAGTATCATGATACTCCTGTGCCTCGTTTTATTTTTACTGTAGTCAACCGTAACCTTTTGACCTTTAACCTGATTCGGCAGGAGTTGGTTGTACTCTGATTATCTTCGTCATGATTTGGCAGATAATAAATATCATTGCGCGTTCTGCCTTGCAAATAACGACAACTCTGGTGATACTCAAATCTGGAAATTCCAAAAGGTTCTATAAATAGCTCGCGAGACCAAAAACCAGAAAAGCTTGTAAATCTCAATATTATAAACGCTTTATTTTGTACTTGTTTAAATATATGAAAGCGTCTAGATAATAAGACTGGTTTACAAAGGTTTAAAGGACACACGATGGCAGTGTGTACACACGTTATGTATACACGTCTGCACGTTCTAGAGTCAATTAGCAATCAATGCTGACAGTGTAGCCTAATTGAGTTTGAAGATCTAGCATTATAATATATGCCTATATTTTCATAAATTAAACAGTTTGGCAAATAGTGAAATTGTGCTTTTGGAGCATGTTTTGTGTTTGTTTTTGCACTCACATTATTCGAAGCAGTTTAACAACCTCAGAGACATATAAATACACTGTGACAACCCTCAATCATGCAATGTGAAGGGACTAAATTGAACAGACCTGTTTAATATCGGACATAATTGAAACAAACACCAAACTAATGGATACTGTTTTCTCTCCTTTCTTTAGTCATTTCTAAAGTGTAAAATATATTTTATCTTAATATGGCCTAACGACCTGGTGATAAACATGTGATTACCCAAACAATTTAGATTACAAATAGTCATTCTAATGAGCTAAAACGGTAGTCTATCGAATACCAACAAGATTTTTCATAACTTTGGAATGGCCTAATTTTGAACACATCATGACCAATTTCAGAACGTAACTAAATAATCACCAAGACAACATTCTGGCAAACTAACATTATTCTACTGTCAAAAGATGCAGGGTTGATACATTCTCAAATATACCCGCACCAGAGTCATCGCAAGCCCTACACCGATATACTGCTTGTTACTTTGCAGGATTTTCCATACGATCGCCACTACAGTGCCATTGGCGCTTTGATTTAACATTATTTTGTACTTATTATCGAAAAAAATGTATTTCGGGATCGGCATAGGCTAAAACACATATAAATGCGTACATTATGCTGGTGAAACGTAATATGTCGTCTCATTGTTGACGGGAAAACTAGAACGAATAGTTTAATATGTATTCGAAAAAAAAGTATTTACTAAATTATTCTGCAATAGATTCAGGAAAACATTAAGGCAAATGTAAAAAAAAAGTTTTCGTAGGACAAGTCAATTTGATTAGAGAAGTTGTTTTCGTAAGACAAGTCATTTCGTAGGACAAGTCATTTTCGTTAGAGGAGTCATTTTTGTGGGAAAAGTCGTTTTGCGTTAGAGAAGATGACTTCTTATACCAACGTAACCAAGTCATTTTCGTTAGAGAGTTGTTTTCGTAGGACAAGTTGTTTTATTGGGAAAAGTCATTTTCGTTAGAGAAGTTGTTTTCGTAGCCAAGTCATTTCTATTTCGCGATAATAAGTTCAAAAGGATGTTGGAGATTTCGTCTAACTACCATTTCGTCTAACTGATACTATGAAGTAAACGGGGTAGAGATTTCGTCTAACTTATAAATAAGAAGGATTATAATGTCTTATATATATGTAATATATACTTAGAAGCTATATTTGATAATTGTTTATAAACTAAATTACGATGTATTGTCCTTTGTGTTCTTATATTAATAATATGTTGTTATTTATTACAGAACAAAATAGAATAGGATTTGTAACATCCAGATGTACTGTAGCAACTTGAAAAAAACATGTGTTCCAGAAAAAGTTAAATTTCCTCGATATGATGGTTTTATTTATTCGTTACCTTGCTAATGTTTTTTGTCATAACATATGCAGTTATATAGTTTATTGCAATTTATTTCAATCAGGGTCTTTCAAATACTACTATTTAAAAGACCCTGTTTCAATTAACTGTTTGCCGACTTGTGTGTCGACTGTATGAACTCAATTGTTACGTAAATGAGTGACGACATACTTCTAATTGTGTTTTGTTGTAATTAATTATTAAAAAAAATATGTTTTCTATTGATTGGACAGTCGGCTTTAATCATACATGTGTAATGCTTATTAAAAACAACTTGTGAATTAAAGAGTTCATGTTTGTTTTTAGTTAAACCTATGTTTGTTACGCTATTTGTATCCATGTTCCAGTAGCGTCAGTGAACGAATGCACGCAACATGCTACATGACAGTTGCGCTGGATGGCAACATCGAGTATGCAAAAAACGGTTATATTTATTTATTCTCTCTCTCTCTCTCTCTCTCTCTCTCTCTCTCTCTCTCTCTCTCTCTCTCCTCTATCTCTCTCTCTCTCTCTCTCTCTCTCTCTCTCTCTCTCTCTCTCTCTCTCTCTCTCTCTCTCTCTCTCTCTCTCTCTCTCTCTCTCTCTCTCTCGATGTGTATAAAGGAGCCCTCGGTTATCCTTAACAACTTCTATTTTTCCTATAATTATTCAATAATTTATGAGCGACTGAATGTGATATAGTTATTGCATTCCTGTAATCTTGATTGAGTCGAAAGCTTGGAAACGGTTATAAAAACGTTGACATTATTCTCCGTATATAGTTCTTCTTTTCCCACAAGTTTGATTGTTATAGTCAAAAACATGGAAAAGGCTACATACAAGCTCCGTCTATAAAAGATGAACCCATAATGTAGATATATAAGAAGTCGATTGCTTGGGAAAGGTTACAAAAAACGTTGACATTTTTCTCCGTAATTCTTCTTTTCCCACAATGTCTAAAAGACGAACCCATAATGTCGAAATATATGAAGTGTATAATTTGAATTGAGGAGTGACTGAATGTTCAAAAACACTATTACAAACTGTTAAAATGTATTGTAATATGTTCTTGAATGTGCTATTATGTTAATACATTTGGTTATATAGACTTTAAAGTCATATATAAAGTTGTTTATGTGACATCCATGTTGTTTTCGCGAAAACAAGTTCGAAAACAAGTTGTTTTCGCTATCTAGCTATACCGCTATGTGCGAGATTACAGGTAAACCACAGAGACTTGCTCCTCTAAAAATAAATATGACCTACTATGCATAGATGTTTTAAAATATCTATGCATAGTAGGTCATATCTATTTTTAGAGGAGCAAGTCCCTGTGGGTAAACCGAGATTATAGTCAGCTGTTGTGATTACGCAATCTTCGTTTATATAAAACATTTATATTGGTATTAAATTATTACAATAGTTGATTTTGAAAAGAATTTCTAACAGTGACAATACAGAACTGCAATCGGTATATAAGGTGAGTTCCTATAATAAATTTGGTGGGTGGGGTAACGTGGTTTGAAAAATATTGTCATCTCCTTTTTTTATTGAATATCTACGTTTTGTGGTCGCTCTATAGTAAATTAACCTTTAAGTCATTCTTGGTGTATAATAATAATGTAATAAAGAAAATCAGCTTCAAATTTAAAGCAATAACTTGAAAAAGACCAGTCAAGTGCAATCGACGTCCTTCTTGTGTTTTAGTGTTGTTTTATCTACCTTTTTGTAGCGCATACAAATTTTTCTTTGATTGATCCTATCTATATAGGTCTCTGGTCTTTATAAATATTTCTACAAAGCGTATTTTCCATTTGATCTCAGTGACTGAAGTGAAGTCCCACTGAAGTCCCACTAAGCAGATTGATCTTAATTGATATTCTCAAATATCGAAAGGAGGGTTTTCATTTGACATGAAAACCCTCCTTTCGATATTTGAGAATATCAATTAAGATCAATCTGCTCCTCTGTGATGACTGATCCGGTTAATCACTGTAAGTGTTATCTGATCACACAACACTTCTGGAAGTATTTGGATAACGCCCATTAACGGTTATGACCAAAATTTGACATTACACTTATAAATGTAATTGACTTTGTTATTGTCTAAGATATAGAGAAAAAAAAAAAAAACTTATTACCTATGTTTGTGTGTGGTGACGACTCAATCTGTATAATGGTGATGTTATATTACTACAGAAAACCCTTGTTAAATTAATGTTAAATAATAACATTTAACAATTACAAAATGAAGACAGATATTTTCATACAGAAAAGGTAATTTTTAAGCTTATCAATTCCCGCGCATTTCATTCAACCTGAGTTCTGAATTTTGAAACACTGCACATTTTTGGAAACTTTTTACTTGCAAACTTTATACTATAGATTACTAATTTACACTATGATTTAAAGTCATGTTGGGTCAAAAATGAGGTTATTATAGGTCAAATTTGAGAATAACCTAAATTAATGGTATGTGGTTAATTAAAAAGGATAAATAACGATAGCCTTCTATTTATACATAATTTACATACCGTATATATATTTTCAGTTGTCTTATCTCAAACAGAAGATGGAAAACCATAAAGATGCAGTTTGTTTTGTTCTTGGGCTGGATAGAAGAAAAATGTTTGTATATTGTTTCAAATATTTATCAAGCAGAAATGATTATGTAATTTACACATGTAAGAATTCTAACAATTAAAATGAGATAAAAATCGTCTCCACCTATGTAATAGGGATCGAGACATATATTGTTTTTGCTCAGACTTTCTGTATGTCTGTCAAAAATCATGACCGCTCCTTAACTTTTGAATAGCTTGAAGGATTTTGAAATAACTAACCACAAATGTTCACCATACTGAGATTATGTGCAGAGTGCATGTAACAACCACTTTGGTTCATGGGCAAGGTTGCAATTGGAGGTCAAAAGGTCATTTAACTATATTTTGTGTTGGCTCAATAACATTTGAACCACTTGAAGGATTTAGGAATTACTCACCACAAATGTTCACCTTATTAAGACAACATGCAAAGCACATGTTACAACCACTTTGGTCCAGGTCAAGGTCACAACTAGAGTTCAAAGGTCATTTGACTATAATTGCAATTACAAGTCAATGGTCATATGACTATATTTCATGCCCGTTCAATAACTTTTGAACCGTTTGAAGGATTTTGAAATAAAATGTTAACCATATTGTGACAATGTGCAGAGCGCACGCTTCAACCACTTTGGTTGAAGATCAAGGTCACAATTAGAGGTCAAATGTCATATTACTATATTTCCTGACCGCTCAATAACTGTTTGAAGGATTTTAAATTATCTCACCAAAAATGTTCACCATACTGAGATGTTAAGAGTGCATGTTACCACCACTTTAGTTAAATGTAAAGGTTATGAGGGCTGGCTCTGGCCTAGACAAAGTAATAGCCAACATTTTTTCATGAAAAAAAATAAAAGCCAGAGCTGAAACATGACAAAATAAACTCATAACAATGCATTGTCAACATTTTTATTTTATATTCATTTATTACCCCTGTATACAAACTTTTCATATGACATTATCAGTTGGTCAGAATAGCAATGAGGTACAAACAGTTTTAGCTCCACTGGCTGAAAGCCAGTCGAGCTTATGTCATGGCGAATTGTCCGTTGTGCATGTGTGCATGCGTACGTGCGTGCGTTAACTTTTTCCTTTAAACGACTTCTCCTCCCTAACCACTTGGCCAATTTGGTTGAAACTTCATAGGAAGCATCCTCTCAATGTCCTCTCCTAAATTCCTTCAAATTTTGTTAATCCATCCAGAATTCTGCTTTCCATCAGGCATGGCAACCGAAAGAAAAATATAGTGAAAACTTAAAAAATCTTCTTCTCCGAAAGTGTCGGGCATATTTTGAAATAATTTTGTAGAAATGTTTCTTTGGTGACCCTCTATCAGAGTCCTTCAAGAAATGTTGATTGGTCGAAAAACATGGCCGCCAGGGGGCGGGGCTATTTTGCCTTATATATATATGGCTATAGTGAAAACTTGATTGGTCGAAAAACCATGGCCGCCAGCCAGTCGAGCTTAATATGTCATGGCGAATTGTCCGTGAGTGTGTGCGTTAACTTTTTCCTTTAAACAACTTCTTCTTCCTAACCACTTGGCCAATTTGGTTCGAACTTCATAGGAAGCATCCTCTTAATGTCCTCTCTTAAATTACTTCAATTTTTTTTATCCATCCATAATTCTGGTTTCCATGGCAACCAAAAGAAAAAAATTGTGAAAACTTAAAAAATCTTCTTCTCCAAAAGTGTCAGGCCGATTTTCAAATAATTTTGTAGAAATGTTTCTTGGTTGACCCTTTATTAGATTCCTTCAAGAAATGTTGATTGGGCGAAAAACATGGCTACCAGGGGGCGGGGCTATTTTACATTATATAGCTATAGTGAAAACTTAAAAAATCTTTCTTCTTCTCCGAAAGCGTTCAGCCGATTTTCAAATAATTTTGTAGAAATGCTCATTGGCTGACCCTCTATCAGATTCCTTCAAGCCATGTTGATTGGTAAAAAAACCATGGCCGCCAGAGGGCGGGGCTATTTTGCCTATATGGCTAAAGAGAAAACTTTAAAAATCTTCTTCTCCGAAAGGGTTCAGCTGATTTTCAAATAATTTTGTAGAAATGTTCATTGGGTGACCCTTTATTAGATTCCTTCAAGCCATGTTGATTGGTAAAAAAACATGGCCGCCAGAGGGCGGGGCTATTTTGCCTATATATGGCTATAGTGAAAACTTAAAAAATCTTCTCCTCCGAAAGTATCCAGCCGATTTTTAAATAATTTTGTAGAAATGTTCCTTGGATGACCCTTTATTAGATTCCTTCAAGAAATAATGATTGGTTGATAAACATGGACACTAGGGGGGGGGGGGGGGGGGGGCTATTTTGCCTTATAAATAATTTTGTAGAGATGTTCCTTGGCTGACCCTCTATCAGATTCCTTCAAGCCATATTGATTGGTAAAAAAACATTGCCGCAAGAGGGCGGGGGCTATTTTGCCTTATATGGCCAAAGAGAAAACTTAAAAAATCTTCTTCTACGAAAGTGTCTGGCTGATATTCAAATAATTTTGTAGAAATGTCCTGGTTGGTAAAAAACATGGCCACCAGGGGGCAGGGCTGTTTGGAGATTTGATTTTTGCCTTATGGCCGTGGAGCGATACTGGCCCTCTTGGGCCTCTTGTTTTAAATATCATTCAGTGGAATACTTTTAATCTCAACTACACACCATAAGTTCATAAGTTTATCTTTGAAATCTAATCACTCCTGAAAATGATGAATGTCTTTTTCCAAGTCTTTGAGTCAAACATTTTCTGAGTACGAAAAGGTTCAGTTATGAAACCGCCAATCTATTTCTGTTACGGAAAGGAAAGGGTACGAAACATCTTGACCCCCTGTGACACAGTCTGCATATAATTCCCAAAGTGAAAGTTAATTTCAGAAAAACCCTTCCAGCTAAACAAAAACAAAGTTTAACTAGTTAAAATCAGGTAGACAAGTACTTCCTCCTATTTGTTTTGCAACCGACGTCTAAAAACAACTTCAATAATTAATGAAAATTGAATTCACATCATCGATAGATTAAATTTAATCGTCCAACATTTTGTTTATTTCACTCAGTTCAATTGACTAGACGAAAAAGTTAAAAAAAAAAACGAAATATTACCCAACTCCCTATACGTTTAGTATGAATACGATATATAATTATTCGTTAACTATTGATTTGATTAAATATAATGGATCGACAAGGTAAGTAAATCTAGAAAAGTATATCAGCATTGAACTAAGCTGTTATCACTCGAAATAGGGGCGATGAAAGTGTACAATGAAAGGTGATAAGTGGCATTGAACAAAATTTTACAGTCATCGAAGTGTATTACACACACTCAAGGATGACCGCGGCCAATGAAGCTTGTTATTAACACGCGGTATGACACTTGAGATAAACAAGGTCGTTCACGCTTCATTGGCACATGTTATCATGCTCTCATACGCGATTAGAAGACAGTTTTTTTATCCAGTTGCAAAATAAAATAATTGCCATTTTCCGTGGTCAAATAAACAAAATAATCGCCGTCTCCATCAAATTATCGCCATTTGGCAACAATGGTGACCTACAGCTCGAGGCCTGGGTTGTAATAAGAAGTCAAAGGTCATATGACTATATTTCATGTCCGTTTGATAACTTTTGAACTGTTTCATGGATTTTGAAAAAACACACCATAAATGTTAACCATAGTGAGACTCACTACAACCACTTTGGTTGAAGATCAAAGTTGCAGTATTGCAATCATTGGCAAATGCAATTGGGAGACATATGTTTTTGTGACAAAAACAACCATCTAGTTCATCCATTTGTTGTAGGAGTTTCAAATGTACTTTCCTGGTTGTAGTTTGTTCCAAACCCCAACTGAAAAAGAAGAAATATTTTCATTTAAAATTGGGAAGGTCTTGTTTAGGGTTGTAACGAATACACTAGGTGGCGAATACGATACATATCACGAATACAGGGTAACGAATACGAATATTTATTCACGAATACTGTCATGTATTTAAAAACATGTAAACACAAAAAAATCATAAGTCAGATTTAAGAAAGTATAATGATTGACTTGTAAGTTTTGTTACTCTTCTGACAAATAAAATCCAACTAGAACAGTATAAAAGTTAATAACGTATTTGACTTTTTGTCCCCAAAAGAATATAAACTTATTTACTTCAAGTACTTTGATTTGACAAGAGAGGTAATTTTGAATTTAATGTAGCGTTTAACTAATTGTTACCCTATTTCATGTCTACTTATTTTGATGGTGAGCAATGGAAAGTCTCCCTTGAGTCCTTTTGGAAATCCGAAACTTTCCAAAACACTTGACATATGGCCAGAGGTTCAATATTTTCAATTTCCACGGGGTTCGCCATTTTTGTTGTTGACAGGTTTTGGCTGTCATTAACTGGGAATTGTCCTAAATTTTTAATTATAATTCAAAATTAATTAAAAACACATTTTAAACACACACAAACGTTTTTCAAAATACATAACGCAACATAAAATATATTATGAGAAAAGGAATAAAAAATATGTCACAAAATTAGTGTTCAGCTGTTGTGGGTGGGGTACTTAATTTGGAGTACATTAGAAACGCTTAGAAAGTCTGACAATTCAGGACTGAAACAGGTCGATTTACATGGAAACAAAGAAGGATTGAAGGTTGCAATACACCAAAAAAAAATCCTTCTTTGTTTCCATGTAAATCGACCTGTTTCAGTCCTGAATTGTCAGACTTTCTAAGCGTTTCTCATGTAGAACACCATATATCATTGAAAAGAGTTACCTCGATCCTAGCTTTAAAACAATCCCAAGAAAATGTGGGATCATGCATTAATGCAAGAAAGAACACAACCAGGTGAAAATAGTAACCGTCATTTTTGACCAAATCGGGCCCAGACAAAACCGATTTTTAGCATTCTCTACTTTCACTTTCAAACAAGGTCAAAATACTAAAAGTGATCATTCACAATGCATTTAAACTCAATGTCATATATCCCATACATTCTGCTGATGGTATTCACTTATTTCTACGCACACAAAGGTTTTTTTAGGGACTATAGCACTGTAGATCAGCCAGTCAGCGGATGTATTTAGCGTAATTTGACAAAAAAACTGCTTTTAAGTATATGTTTTTTCTAATTATTTATAAAGTATGATATAAAATTAAATCGCAAAAGCAAATATTAGGTCAATGAAGTAGTTATTATCAAAGAAAATAAACAAATTCTATACCACCCAAATTTAGGTTTTCTGGCTAAATCGGCCAAGTTTTATGCTTTCGCGCTATGCATAGGTCTTCGCAAAGAAAAAATAAGAAAAAACATCACATATTTGGTTTTACTGTGTCAAAAGTTCATAGAGATGGTCAAACTTTAGATTTATGCACTATTTTCAGACATTTTAGGCAACCAGTATCATCATTTTCAACCAGTTTGATTGTATCCAAACATTTTTGCAGACGACACAAAATTGACCTGTCATTTTCATGGACTCTGAAGCTCCTTTAGACACTTTCTTTGCCCTCAGAGATCTGGTTTGTGTGAAACAGAGAATGATATAAAATGAAAGCAAAATAGCAAATATTAGGACAATTAGACAATTATTTTCAAAGAAATACCAAATTTCCTATGCAACCCAAACCTAGGTTTCGCGACTTGAGTCCTGAAAGTTTTCTTTGCTCGCGCATCATACAGGTCTCCAAGACAAAAAAAGCATAAACACATAACATTTTTAGGTTTTACTGTGCCCCATGTTTAAAGAAATAATTAAACTTCATGTTTATGCCTGTTTTAGGCAATTAACCAATCAAAGAAAATGTTAAATAGCAGGATAAACATCATTTTTTGTGGAAAAATGTCAAAAAGGCTATTACCTAATGGCTGGATACCTCTATGAGCCGAAATTACACTCCATGCACCCCTTCAAGTACCCTAGAATGTTTCAGTATGTACAAAGTATGTCGTAAAATCAATAGTCAGCTCTTGTGGCAGGGGTACTATATAAATATAGCACCAAAGGTGCTATGTAACTGAATAGGTTTGCAAGTCTGATCAAAAGTTTGTTATGTTTGTATTTTAATTAAATTGATTTAAGTTTAGATTATACAGGTTTTGGATTATATTCGTGAATATTCGAATATGGGTGAAGCGAATATCAAATACGATTCGGACAGGCCTGTATTCGATTATATTGAATATTTGAATGTATCGATACAGTCCTAGTCTTGTTGTAGATGTCTTAGTTTAAAATAATGTATCCCCATATAATGGGTAGACATATTGTTTTTGCTCTCATTGTCTGTCTGTCACAAATCATGTTCGCTCCATAACATTTGAATGGCTAGAGGGACTATGAAATAATCGACACAAATGTTAAACATAGTGAAACAAGGTGCCGAGCGCACGCTACAACCAGTTTGGTTGAACATCAAGGTCACAATTAGAGGTCAAAGGTCATATGACTATATTTAATGTTCACTCAATAACTATTTGAAGGATTTTGAAATAACTCACTACAAATGTTCACCATACTGAGACGACCACTTTGGTTCAAGATCACAATTACAGGTCAAATGTCATATGACTATTTTGTGTCTGTTCAATAACTTTTGAACTATTCGAAGGATTTTGATAGAACTCCGCACACATATTAACCATACTGAGACGATGTGCAGAGCACATGCTATAACCTCATTGGTTCAAGGTCAAGGTCGCACCAAACAATTAATACTACAGATTGAAATACAACATTAGATCTCAGATGTGTGATTTGTGTCCATGTTATTTCTCAGCAACTGCTTGCTGGACTTTAACAAAAATTATTTTTAAAGAAAGCTTTCATATCATTATACCCCCGTATACATAGTACATGAGGGCTATATAGGAGTCGCGCTTGTCGGTCGGCTGGTTTGTTGGTTTGTCGGTCCGTTGGTCTGTGGACATTTCTTGTGAACACTATTTCTCAGCAACCCTTGGTCAGAATTCAATATAACTTCACAAGAATGATTGATACCAAGCCTAGTTGTGCATACTGTCGGCGTGTTGCACTGGAATTATTTTTAAATGAGTTGTGGCCCCTTGAATTTCTCATACACATGTATATTGTCAGGCACCAGCTTGGGGTATTCATCACCTTCAGTGATATTTCTAGTTATTCATGTTATTCTGGTTGGATGACATGACTATTTATGGCATACATGGATCTGTTCTATGAAGAAAATAAACCATGTAGGGACTTATTCACATTTAATGATAGCTCTAGATAGCTCCCCATTGTTTCCTTTTTAAAATGTCAAAGCTTTTTTGTAACATTATACCTAGTAACAGACTAGATTGTAACAGATAAATGATGTTAAACTTTATTTTGAGATCTGTTGAAAACATTGCTGATAGGGAAAGTTGTTGGAACATTTTATGTATGATTCTATAAACTCTAACTTCATATATGTATTGCAAACATATGCTTTTTAATGTTTGTATACATAACTTTTTCCTTATATTTATTTTATCCCTTTCTTACATACAACAATAAGCAGCAGCAGACTTTGAAAATGTTTGGGTTAAAGCATTAAAACTCTCTATAAATGAGAGTATAGTAATTAAGTGGAGATGAAAACATTGTGGAAATAGGGGAAATTGCTCATCTGCTGCAGATGTGTCAGAAAGGGCTTTTTTGAGGGAAATGGTTTTAAAAGTATTTCTTTCTTTGAATACATATCGAGGGCTTGGAGTGAAACGGTTGTAACCAAAATAGGTATTTTTTCACCAAGGTTAATCACCTCGCCATAAAGTCTTTATAAGCATTAAATCATTTTTCTTGGTAAACAATGGAAATTTAGGTGCCATTGCTCAGAACGAGCAATGGCACACCTAAATTTTCATTGTTTACAAAGGGGTCAACATTGCCCTTAAACCAGGGTTTTCAAAATAGGTTTTTTAGTTACAACCGTTTCACACCAAGCCCTCAATATAGGATAGTAAAAATGTTGAATTTGAATTATAGAATTGTATCCAGGATGAGCAGACAATGGAACACTGAGCTATTGAAGACTGATGCCATGAACTATAGATCAGAATCAGACTACTATTTATTGGTCTATGAGGATCAACATTGTTATCCTGTACAACTTTGTTACAAGCTTTATGATAATAATTCAATGGAAAACAATATAACAGTAAATGAGAATATTGTTGTTGGAGATAATAATATAAAGGAAATAGTACAGGCTAAAAAAGCACAGACTTTGACCGTTAAAAAACCCCAGACCTTAGACTTAAAAAAAGTGCAGACTTTGGATACAACAGAAAAGTTAGATATGCATCCAGCAGTGCAAGTACTGATTTTGGACATAACAAAAGTACTGATTTTGGACATAACAAAAGTACAGATTTCGGACATAACAAAAGTACAGATTTTGGACATAACAAAAGTACAGATTTTATATACAGTAAAAAGAAATATTATGGACACAGAAAAAATACAGGTTTCTGACATAGAAAAAGAACAGACATTGGATACAGAAAAAGTACCAACTTTATACACAGAAAAAGTACAGACATTGGATACAGAAAAAGTACCGACTTTAGACACAGAAAAAGTACCGACCTTAGATACAGAAAAAGTACAGACTTTACATACAGAAAAAGTACCAGCTTTGGATACAGAAAAAGTACCGACTTTAGATACAGAAAAAGTAATGACTATAAATAGAGAGAAAGTACCGACTTTAGATACAGAAAAAGTACCGACTTTAGATACAGAAAAAGTACTGACTATAAATAGAGAGAAAGTACCGACTTTGTATAATCAATATGTTTCTGTTACAATGTTAGAAAACTCTCTTACCACCATATCCGGTAGAGACTGTTATGCTGTATTACATGGAGAGTTCTTAAACCTTAGGAAAGAGAAAAACATGCAAAAAACGCGAGACAATCATTTGTTCCCTAGAGAGAGTAATGTTCAGAGGGTTATAAGAGACAACACTTGGCTTGACTTATCACATTTACCAGTACCTAAAATCGACCTTACTGTTGCTTACAAAGAACATGCTCAGACAGTTGTTCAAACACCCCAGACTCAGGTTGGTGATAGCAATAACTCAGAAACCATTCCACACAATCAGTTTAATTCAAATCAAACATTTGAACCTCTTTTAGAGATCATGACTAAGATTGCTGATGGAAATGCTCCAGGCCCTCAAGTAACAATGAGATATGAACTTCTCAGAATATGTACACTTAGAAACTATCCAAAGGACAACAAGCCATACCTGATCCAGTTAGCTGCAGCAGGATTTTACTATGCAGCTGAGGGTGATGAGGTCATTTGTTATTGCTGTGGACTTCGCAGACACTCATGGGTCGCTACAGATGTACCGGAGAGAATTCACCGTAGAATTAATCCGAACTGCAAATATCTGAACCGCAAACATGAATTCAACGTACCTATAGCATATACTGGTACTACTGCAAATTTAGACAAACTTGAGATTTTTTTGACGATGTTGAACGAAGAACCCGTGTCATCCCGTGCTGTTACAGCCGAAGGAGGAAATGATTTGTCTGAATATGCACCTGCCAATCCATCTTTTAGAGGCGGGGCGTCAACAGGTAAAACAATACTCTCATATTTGAATGTGACTAGTCTTAATAAATTGTACAGCAGTTTTAAGTTGGGCGGTGCTCTAGAAAAACCAGCTTGAGCGTTATTGTTACACCTGTAAGCAAATATCTGCCTGCACATACAGGCTATCGGATCCAAATAGAAACTTGTTTTTTAAGAAGTTTCTTGAAACCTTCTACGACTTAATGGAAAACATTGAGGCATTGGATTAGACTGTGTAGATGGTGGACTGATCTTGATTTACACTCATTGCAAAAAGACTTTTGGCTTGTTTTTTCTAGAGCACCACTCTAGTTGTCTTGAAGTTGTCCGCCAATCAAATTCCATTATTTAACTAACAACAGTCTCATTGCAAAGTTCTATGCGGGAAAGGGTTAATATACGTCATTGATCTATGGATACTCAGTTCCTTACCTGCTTCAAATACTTAGTGTTATATACATGATCTGCTTGAAAGACTCTGGTCAATATGACGAGTACACAACAAGGTAGGAATCTACTGTGGCCGAGTGATTAGCATCAGGAATTTGAAACAGAGCATCCCAGGTTCTATCCCCAGTTGTGGCAGACATGGTGGATTGCCCTTGTTTAATACACATTTCCTAGCCTAGTACTGGTTTGTTTACCCAGAGATCATGTATAAGTGAACTGTTGCTGTGATCTTACTGAAATAATGTTGAAAACCCTTATAATACAAACAAACTCAACAAGGTCAGTTTACTGTACATTTATACCCCCAGATACATAGTATATGGGGGCGAAATAGGAGTCCCGCTTGTCTGTCGGTTTGTCGGTCCGTTGGTATGTGGACATTTCTTTTGAACACTATTTTTCAGCAATCCTTGGTCAGAATTCAATATAACTTCACAAGAATGATTGATACCAAGCCTAGTTGTGCATATTGTCGGCGTGTTGCACTGGAATTATTTTTAAATGAGTTATGGCCCCTTGAATTTCTCATACATATGTATATTGTCAGGCACCAGCTGGGGGTATTCATCACCTTCAGTGATATTTTTTAGTGTATACTGACCTCGGCATTAAACCCTTATAATACAAACAAACTCAACAAGGTCAGTTTACTGTATATTTTAGTGTAATCTGACCTCGGCATTAAACCCTTATAATACAAACAAACTCAACAAGGTCAGTTTACTGTATATTTTAGTGTAATCTGACCTCGGCATTAAACCCTTATATATAATACAAACAAACTCAACAAGGTCAGTTTACTGTATATTGTGTAATCTGACCTCGGCCTTAACCCTTATAATACAAACAAACTCAACTAGGTCAGTTTACTGTATATTTTAGTGTAATCTGACCTCGGCATTAAACCCTTATAATACAAACAAACTCAACAAGGTCAGTTTACTGTATATTTTAGTGTAATCTGACCTCGGCCTTAAACCCTTATAATACAAACAAACTCAACAAGGTCAGTTTACTGTATATTTTAGTGTAATCTGACCTCGGCATTAAACCCTTATAATACAAACAAACTCAACTAGGTCAGTTTACTGTATATTTTACTTATTTTTTAGTGTTATCTGACCTCAGCATTAAACCCTTATAACACAAACAAAATCAACAAGTACTGTTTACTTTATATTTTAGTGTAATTTGACCTTGGCATCAAACCATTATAATACAAACAAACTAAACAAGTTCAGTTTATTGTATATTTTAGTGTAATCTGACATTGGTATTAAACCCTTATAATACAAACAAACTCAACTAGGTCAGTTACCTGCATATTTAGTGTAATCTGACCTCGGCATTAAAAACCCTTATAATACAAACAAACTCAACAAGGTCAGTTTACTGCATATTTTAGTGTAATCTGACCTCGGCATTAAAGCATTATAATACAAACAAACTCAACAAGGTCAGTTTACTGTATATTTTAGTGTAATCTGACCTTGCAATATATTTATCATGTGACAGTTCAATTATCACTGCTCATAAGTGTTTACTCTATAAATGATAGCATTTTTAGCTCGACTTTTGAAAAAAACAAGAGCTATGTCATGACCCTGGCGTCGGCGGCGGCGGTGTGGTCGTTCGGTTAAGGTTTTTTGTTCAGCTCAGCTTTTTTGATGTTTTCTCCCTGTCAGTCGAGCGTCTGTGCTGTACGCGGTGCTCTTGTTATTATTTTGTGACTGACCTATGGAGGTTAAAATTTACTTTTATCTTATCATTGCTATTTCTACAGATCTGGGTAGCCCCAAACATCCACAACATATATTGAAGTCACAGCGTATTTTAAGTTTCCAAGGATGGCCTGACAATCTTGCACATACTCCAGAAATTATGGCTGAAGCTGGCTTCTATTATGCTGGTAAGATCATTATTGTCCAGTTCTCTACTGTGAAGCCATAGTATAGATGTGTTTGTGTTGCCTGCCTTGGTAGGAAGACACAGGGAGCATACATACGAGTATGTCTGACATTGTCTGTGAATCTTCACTTATACTGACAGTTTCGCAGGTGACACATTCTCGTATTTCATCAAAAACTGCTGTTATTTGTTTTTGATCACTAAAAGCTCATTTTGACACAATGCTTTCAACTTTATTAAATAATCATATTTGTATTCATAAACATTTCCCCATGACGATTTAAATATTGTTTGTCGCAGATTTGTTTTATGTTGAAATGTAATCACATATTTTATTTTAGCTGTCTTAATCTATTTTTCTATTTTGATATGCATGTATTACATGATTCAATAATAATTTTGAAGAATCCGTTATGTTGACATGTCAAGTAATCATTATATATTTCTTTATTTCTAGGCTTCGGGGACTGTGTAAGATGCTATTATTGCGGAATAGGTAATTTATATATTTTTGTGTGTGAAACTTATTATAAAATCTATACATACTGACAAAAAAAATAATATTATCTTAAACCACCTTAGCCAAAGGCTCAAGCTGATCTATTCTGATTAGCTTCAAACGGCCAGGGATGTGATACTCGTACTTGTACTTACTCAAGTACCAATTTTCAAGTACTCAGCAGTACTCGGTACTCATCTTAAATTATGAGTACAAGTGCTTGTTCTTACTTAAGTACTAAAGCAAAATGGCCAGTACTAATGAGTAATCATAGGTGATATCACCTTTATATACCTGTATACAATGCATAATAGTAATCTGCTAATAGCTACCAATTATGGTATTATCACCTTTATAAACAGGCAGATTTCATTTTCACAAATTGGTTAATATGAGAAAACACTAAGAAATGGAACATTCCCATATGATTTGATATTAGAATGACAGAAAACAATAACGTTAAATATGTAATATTTGGTTTATAAATGTTTTAGTTCATATATAATAATACTTTGCTTTTGATATGAATGAGAGAGAAGAAAAAAAAAAGCTTACCTCTGCCGGGAAGCGAACTGCAGACCTTTCACTTGACAATCCATGTCAATATCCATTACACTAGCGCGACATCACTTTAAGTTCAAGGCCGAGAATTAATCACATGACTGGAGATTAAGCGAGGCTCTAAAGGTGTATTATGTAACACAGTTATAAGTTTCAATTGACGATAAATAACTGAAAACTTATCATGTTTCAAAAATAAATAATATTTTGCTCTTAAATATTATATTTCATACGTTTTCACTGATTTTTTTTCACTGAAATTTATTTCTTAAGGAAAACAATTAAAGGTTAGTATGCAGAACATTTCATTTTAAAACCTCACCTTATTGGTGCCTCTCGAAGGATCGCCAACTTAACTATGAACCAATCAAAACGTTTCATTTCCTTTATTTCTTCGACATTATTCATTAAATACAACATTTGATTGGTCTACAATCTAGATCATTTGTTTAACATCTAGGTCAAAACCCACGTTAGTCAGCTACTCGCCGACAAACGGTGTTTTAGTGAAAGCAAGCTTAAAGAGTAACTTGCTCAAGATTTGCAGACCGCCCTTTGTAATTATCCCCTCGTCAAACAGAGTTTGAGAGGGAATATATAGTAACTGGGCTGTCCGTTTGTGCGTCCGTCCGTAACAACCTTGTGACCAACCAAACTTGATATACAGTTAGTATATGGCAAGGTCTAGAACCCTATTTATTTTCAAGTTCATAGGGTCAAGGTCACATGTATATGGGCATAATGTCTGGGTCAAGTTGGATAACGAGCCAAATAGTCCTAGGCGTTTTGGAATTGCCCTTGTTTTATTAGCTTTACTGGCCAAAGGCCAGAATAGCTTTTGCCGTGGTGTGGTGTCCGTCGTCCATGCGTCCGTAAGCAATTGCTTGTGAACGCGATACAGTCTTCAGTTTTGATTGTATTTCAATCAAGCTTATACAATAGTTAGATATCCATGAGAGCTTGGTTCCTTTCCCAAACCAGCCAGATCCGCCCATGCAAGACTGGATTATGGCCCTTGGAATTGTCAAAATTGCTATAATAGAGCTTGTGAACACAATAGAGGCTCCATTTACTATCTGATCTTCACCAAACTTACACAGTAGTAAGGTTTCCATGAGAGCTTGGTTCCTTTTGTAAACCAGCCAGATCTGCCCATGCAAAACTGGATTATGGCCCTTGAAATTGTCAGAATTGCTATAATTGAGCTTGTGAACACAATAGAGGCTCGATTTACTAACTAATCTTCACCAAACTCAGGTAGTAGTTAAATATTGATGAGAGCTCGGTTCCTTTTGAAAACCAGCCAGATGTGCCCTTGCGTGACTGGATTATGGCCCTTGAAATTGTCAAAACTGCTATAATACAGCTTGTGCCACAATAGAGCCTCCATGTACTATCTGATCTTCACCAAACTTAGATAGTAGTTAAATATTAATGAGAGCTTCTTTCCTTTTGAAAACCTAGTACTTTTATATTTGTCCATGATGTTACCATTTATTTTTACAGAAAACATGTTAGGTTTCAAAACAACATTTGTCCATTCCTACAATTAACAGACCATATAAAATACCATGTAATATTTAGGTTGAAGGAAGAGCCCATTTCTACACAAAACCCAAAAGTGTGTGCAATCATCCCTGCTGTTACCGTCCATGCTGTTACCTTAAAACAAAGTAACAGGAGGGACATAACAAAGTTACAGCATGGACATTTAAGCCAATTGACTGTTTGTATCTAGATAATGGTATATGCCATCTGATTTATATAATGAACAGGGTACTAGTATTATGTAATACTGACATGGAAAGTGAATACATTGATTTTTATATAAGGTTGAACAGTAACAGCAGGGATATATCAGCACCCTAAATGTTTGTAATGATATAGTGGTGTAAGCCATCAAGATTAACATGTTAAATCATTATTACTCTGATATTTTCAATGTAATACTTACACTTTAAAGGTTAATTTAAAATTTATATAAGATTAACCTACACTTTATTTTATTGTGGTAACACCAGGGACATTAACTACTTACAGTATAGACAATCAACCTAAATGCGCATATTGAGTAAAAGTGTTTTCTGTCATTTTGTTTATATAATAACAGAGCAATTAGTTTTCCCATAATGCTTGTAAAAACACAAAATGTGATTAATTGTTTTATACTATATTAATATTCTTATAATGTTTTTTTTTATGGTAACACCATGGACAATGCATAGACATATCATACTAATAGAGGTAACTTATATTTGTACTATAATTTAATTTCCATATTATTAAGACCGCCTTGATGGTGTAGTAAACTTACAAACCCAGTAAGGATCACAATAGCTTTTTTGGTTCATTAATAAGTTGTATACGCATCAATTTATTATATAAAGCTAAGATTCAAGGACGATGTCCTTGCTGTTACTTTACCGTCCATGATGTTACCAATCTCCATTACTTTGTATTAGTTTAATTTTAGAAAGGATGCAAATAAAACTTGCCTTATTTATTAAGTATAACAAAATATAGTAGCTGGATGGTTCTAATTGTAGAAATGCAGAAAAAAACAAATAAAGATGCCTTTGTCTCAAGTTGTTAATGGTAACACTATGGACAGGTGACTTTGACCTCGTTATCATTTATCCCTACAACATCAAAATTAGATGGAGTTGAGATGTCATATTTTAACTCTTATTTTGTCTTTTCTAGTTTAATCAGTTGGATAAAAAAAAATCATAAAATATCATATATTAATTTTGTCTTTTTATTTTTGCAAATTGCTACATATTTTGAGAATGACCCATATCAGTCATGACAAAGTCAACTGTGTTGAAACACTATGCAATTCAAACAGTCGGAGATGTGAGAGCTAAATGCCAACACTGTACACAGTTCATATCTGGCAACATAAAAACTACATCCAACTTCAGGAATCACTTACAGGTAATAAACTTAAATAGTTTATACCATGCAAGAGTCTATAGTCACAGGCTGTTGCATCATCTCATCATGAGCATATTGGACTATTGGAATATTTATGAATATATTCCTGCGATGATATTTTCTGGGCTTGTCTACTGTAACTGACAATATGCATTACTTAATTTATTCTATATAAAATTTGAATAACATAGCATGTTTTTATTTGTGACCCATCATTGTCAACATTTAGACAATTTTATACTATATAAGAATAATTAAAAGATTTGTGTACTCAGAAAGTACTCATGAGTACTATACATAGTACTTAGTACTTACTCGAGGACACACACAAAAGTGAGTACTCCTTAAGCATCCAGTACTCTGTACTTACTCGAGTACCAACCACCAGTACTCGACCCATGCCTGCAAACGGCATCTCCTAAACTATTGGTCCGATTTCAAGCACAGGAGTATTGCTTGATGTGATCTGTCATTTTTGCATAATGTCTTGGCCAATTTTGAAAGCCAGCCAAATAATGCAAGGCACAATTTGGATTATGGCCCCTGAATTATCCAAAGTTGGCCTTTTCTGCTCTCTAGGTCAAACAGTTTTCATCTGATATTCACAAAACTTCGGGAACATATTTCCTACAAGTGGAAAAGACTTTAGACCGAAAAGCCATCTGAAACATAGTCATCACAAGTTGATTATATCAGGAAATGAGTTGAAATATGCAAGTGGGACTTCTGAATACGACACATCTTTAGAACACAAGAAGCTTAAATCTTCTCCCACGCAGCTTTTGTGTCGCCTGACTGTCGGGTAGGAGGGAGACACAAAGGGATGGATCACTTCTTCATTGACTGTCCTGAGAATCTTTTTAATTATTAACTGTCTGCAATTAATTTAATGCATTACCCCTTTCACAATGAGCAATTTCTTCCTTTGTCACAACGTTTCCAAATCCAATTAATTCAATAATTAAATTATCATTTATACAGATATTCCAAATTTTTGCTTACATGTTTTCATAGTCATCTGCTGCAGATTTGTTGTATGTTGGAAAGGGTTAAAAGATATGATCGACATAGGGACTTGTTTCTAAGTATGTATACATACAGTCACAAACTTCGAAATCTATTTGTCAAACATTTCAAGTGTTAGAACTTTGTTATATGGTATGTGGAGATGCAGTGTTATTGCTTGCCACTTTTCCCACAACGTTTTAAAAGTTGTCTGCTGCAGAGATAATACATTTTCTTTATCAAGGAAGTTGTGTACAAGCAAAAGTTCATATATTGTCTGACAAATATCTTTGTCTGTTTTGTAGGTCTCCGCCATTGGGCCCAGGAAGATAATCCTTGGATAGAGCATGCTAGATGGTCCAAAAACTGTGCTTTCATCAAGAATGTGAAAGGCGAGGAATTTGTAGATCTTGTTCAGATGGCTGTTCAGTACTCCCAAAACGTAGTGTATTATTAAATCCTTTTTTTTTGAGCAAAAGAATTCAAGGAGTCAACTACCTGTTAATCAGTTACCTTGTCAGCTGACTAGTAGGGGGTAATGGTGAGTCGATCGGCCTTGAAAGTAGCTGTCTGTTTTGTAGGTCTCGGCCATTACGCCCAGGAAGACAATCCTTGGATAGAGCATGCTAGATGGTCCAAAAACTGTGCTTTCATCAAGAGTGTGAAAGGCGAAGAATTTGTACATCTAGGTCAGATGGCTGTTCAGTACTTCCAAAACATATTGTATTATTATACCCCCAGATACATAGTATCTGGGGGCTATATAGAAGCCACGTTTGTCCGTTTGTCCGTTGGTTGTGGAAATAATTTCTTGTGAACACTATTTCTCAGCAACCCTTGGTCAGAATTCAATATAACTTCACAAGAATGATTGATACCAAGCCTAGTTGTGCATATTGTCGGCGTGTTGCACTGAAATGATTTTTAAATGAGTTATGGACCCTTTTCTCATACATATGTATATTGTCAGGCACCAGCTGGGGGTATTCATCAGTTGGTGATGCCTAGAGAGTTTGGAGTCAATATGTCAAAGGTCAAGTTCACTGTGACCCTCAATACAGAAACATTCCTTGCTTTAAAACTACTGATTGCTTAGGCCTATGACCCTGAAACTTAGTTTGGGTAATGGTCATGATCAGCACTAGACTCAAACAGGTCATGGGATCATAAGGTCAAAGGTCAAGGTCACTTTGACCTTTAACGAAAAACACTAACTTGTTGCATATGGTGCAAATTGTTGCCCTATGGTTAAAAGTTTGTGTGCAACTACATTAAGATTCCATATCTTAGTAACTACTTGATTGCATTCCATTAAAACGTTAAACAACCCTTCCCAACCATCACACTTATGAAAATAATCAAGTTAAATAACTCTATCCTGCATATAATGCAAATTATCACCCTTTAAGACATTGTGATTAATGTTTAGCATGCAACTACATTAGAGTCCATTATCTCAGTAATCAAATAAGCGGTGGAATAGTCGAGCATGCTGTCCTCCGACAGTTCTTGTTTGTTCTCTTCCTTTTGTATCATTGTCTTTCAACAGTCTGTCAAATATCATGTCTCGATTATTAAATATTTGAGTCCTCTGTGATGATATATGACAATTAATTTCACTGTTTGATAGCTACTAAGAATAAATTAAGCCCGAGTAGTATTGAAAGTTCTTTCCAGTTTTCATGTTAGAATGGAAAATTAAATATCATGGTCAAGTCTTGTGCATCTAAATTCAAATTATGATCTATTAAGTGACAAACCATCATAAAGAGAATATTTCTTATTTACAGTAGTTACCCCTGTAATATGCAGTTGATGTCGTGTTCTGGTACTGAGATTGAATCTTCTGTACACAATTGATAAACTTACCCAAAGAAGATTTTATGATCACTAAAACTCAGTATTTTTGTGATGGGGGAAAAAGGGATTTTCAGGTATCATATTCTGCAGCTGCATCTATTTACTGAATTAATTAATTTTGTTTATTTTTATCAATATCAGGAGGAAGGAAATCAAGCTACTGGTACATCAGAAGAATCATCGGAACAAGCAGCTGAGAACAGTAAGACCGAGTTTTGATTTTCATCTCATCTTAGTACATGTACATATCTACCAATATGTCAAACAATAGGTTCACAATCTGTTAAAAAGTGTTACTATTTTAACCCTTTCCATCATACAACAAATCTAAAGCAGAGGTCTTTATAAGCTATAGTAAAAAATATGGAAAATATCTGAAAACAACAATTGAATTAAGTTGAAAACATTGTGACAAAATGAGAAATTGCTCATTATGAGTAATTTCTCCTTTTGCTACAATGTTTTCAGAAGTCGTCTGCTGCAGACGCGTCATTAAGAGTATATGTGGGAAGTGTTAAAGTATTAACTTTTATCATACAAGATGCAAGTTTAGACAATATTTTGTCAAAGTTAAGAAACATGCTGGTAGGTTCTGTTGCTAAGGAAACAGAAAATAAATATATCAAATGATAACAATACTAAATAGAAACTTTTCCAGAGGGTTCATGAACGTAATTAATTGCCCGATATATTTACACATAGAAAGTTATTATGATGAAATCAAGCATGTTTAATATTCGCTTATCAATCTATACATTACTTTAAAGCCATGCTCACATACTGAAGGTTTCTGATGCCTCTGCAGCAGACGACCGTTTAAAACATTGTGACAAAAGGAGAAATTGCTCATATTTTATACTCTTTTCAATGATTAAACTTTCTTTTATAGAGGATAACCATATTTTTTAACCAGACATTTACGAAGATGGCTGCTGCAAATTTGTCATATGTTAAAAAACGTCATGCAGTCTAATATAAATCTATGTTGTTTGCTTCTAATTTTTATGTTTATTAAAGGCAAGAACAAGATAACAAAGTTTTTGGCAACTAAAATGCGAACTCACAGCAATTTTGCAGAAGATGCAATGAAACCTTTTAGGTTAAAAATGGTAAATCTTAATAATTGAAGAAATAATTACTGAACAAATTTGAAAACATCGCGGCAAAAAAAGAAATTGCTCGTTTTCAAAAGTTTTGCTGCAGACGCATTAGAAAGGGTCTACATGAGGGAAAGTGTTACATATTTCAGAGGATGATACCAATTGCAGGATAGCAGTGAAATATGGGTAAACCCCACAAATTACAAATCTGCAGCAGACAACTGCGAAAACATGAAAATTAAAATATAGAAAGTCTCTATAAATGAAAGTATAATTAATAAAAAGGGTTGAACACATTTTTGGCAAATTTAAGCAATATTTAGCCTATGCCGTGGCGTGGTGTCCGTCGTCCGTAAACAATTGCTTGTGAATGCGATATAGTCTTCAGTTTTGATTGTATCTCAATCAAACTTATACAGTAGTTAGATATCCATGAGATATTTGTCAAAATTGCTATAATAGAGCTTGTGACCACAATAGAGGCTCCATTTACTATCTGATCTTCACCAAACTTACACAGTAGTTAGGTATCCATGAGAGCTTGGTTCCTTTTGCAAACCAGTCAGATCTGGCCATGCAAGACTGGATTATGGCCCTTGAAATTGTCAAAATTGCTATAATAGAGCTTGTGAACGCGATAAAGTCTCCAGTTTTGAGTGTATCTCAATCAAACTTATACAGTAGTTAGATATCCATGAGAGCTAGGTTCCTTTCGCAAACCATGGCCCTTGGAATTGTCGAAATTCTTATAATAGAGCTTGTGAACACAATAGAAGATATATTTAGTATCTGATCTTCACCAAACTTAAATTGTAGTTAAATATTGATGAGAGCTTGGTTCCTTTCGAAGACCAGCCAGATCCACCCATGCAATACTGGATTATGGCCCTTGGAATTGTCGAAATTCTTATAATAGAGCTTGTGAACACAATAGACAGGGTTCGAATTTGGACTCGCATACTCGCAAAATGCGAGTGATATTTGGAAATTGCGAGTTACTTTATTTCAAGCTCGCAAATTTCCGCGAGTGGGTTTTGTTAAATGATAAAAAATTAAAACAAAAGTAGAATAAACTTTAGTCTTTTCCGCTATATAAACTGGCATGTTTATCAAATAATTTACATGTAAACACTGCACAGTCGTACAGGGTCACGCTCCGATAATGATTTTAAAATAGAACGAATACGGAACAAAACGAGCGGAAATTTCGGTTATTTCACTTACCGGGGATTGCCGAGTGGTTACACGACTGAGTAAGTATGATACAAGTGACGTTTTCACCCGACCTGCTCTGTCATTGGCTAAGTAGTAATGCTTCAGTGCGTAATGTGTAAACCCCTATTGTATTACCGTTCTTCCTGTAGTCAATGTCAACAATGGACAAATTTGTCACTATTAACAACAAGCGACCAGCGGCATCAAATTTATCTGAAGCCGAACCGCCTCCGAAAAAAAAAACGTCTGAGTCTACGAGTAACTCTACCAGCAAATATACAGCCAGTGAGAAAACTGTTAGGAAATGGATGCGAGATCTGAACATCGACCTAGATCTTAAGAGCGACAAGGGCACGGTGAACTGCATGACTTGCACATTATGTAAACATCACGCGCCCTCATCCATGACATCAAGTGTGAGTAATCCCAATTTAAGGACAACACATATGTTCAGGACAAGGCTAAAAAGCTTGTGAAAATGTTTTCTTGAATCATTTCCCACATATAAAACTTTAAATCCGCCCATCGAAGCCTAAGAATATAACCCAGTCAGCGACAACCGTAGACTGGGTTCTCTTTCATTGGTAAAAATCGGTCTTTTTTAAACTAGTAATTCCCCTGTATCGTACCGTATTTAAGAGCACCCGTCTATGCAAATATGTTAAAATTTGCGGGTTTCACTGTCAGCCTATAAGGGCTCGATTACCAGTCAGCCAATCAGAGAGAGCGATTTAAACCACGTGCCATACAGTCTCCGCATATCAGAGCATGATTTACATGTGCGTTACTATTTTAAGAGCACGCCTCGATACGTGATTGTCTACTGATTCAAATAACAATTCAATACACAGGGTGTTTGACAGATTGTTTTCATAATAGTTACTTTATACGCTAATCATTTTAAGTATCCACTAAGATATTTCCCGGGTGCGCTGCAGATTTCGTTGTATGTGGGAAATGGTTCAGAAAATATTACGTATTTTATAAAATAGCCTGGTCGAGCATTGTTTGTTATAAACTGGCTGAAACCGATGTTGTTGTTTGTTGACGTTGTTGGTACTTGCGCTCAAACCGATCGATACTGATAGTGTATATAGTAATTTATGACGTCACGATGTGTATCGCCTTGAACATTTCCCCACAGTTATAAGACTAAGAGGTTAATTTCAAGAACGTTATTGTTTATAAATGTAAACATCGATTGCAGCTTTGCGGGGTGCATTTAAAATGTTGTCATTGATTTATTAATAAATAATAACACAATTTGCTTATGGTCATCGGTCTTTTATTAAAATGTGGTACTGATTAATCCCTTTCCCACATACAACAAATCTGCAGCAGACAACTTTAAAAGTGTTAACAATTATTATTACTGAAAACAGTTGAAAACTTTGTGGTTAAAGGATAAATTGCTCATAATATTTTGAGCAATTTCTCCTTTGGTCACTAAGTTTTCAAAAGTCGTCTGCTGCAGATGCGTCTAAATGCGTCTTATAGGTGGGAAAGGTTTTATTAAATGCATCAATTTACAAAAAAAGCAAATTTGAAATTGCTCTTTTTCAGTTCATCACTGGCAATACAACCGTTAAGAGAGAGTCTGTGGTGTACCATGTCAAATCTGAGATGCACACTAGGGCACTGAAGGCACGGGCAGCGTCAGACAAACAACAGAAGAATCAGCCATCTGATCTGGAGAAGGGGTTTCAGAAAATTGAAATTGAAAACTCTGATAAAATGAATAAACTTTTCAAAACAGCTTATTATATTGCAGCTAAGGAGAGGCCTTTTTCAGATTTTCCGAGTTTGTTGGAACTTCAAGAAAGTAATGGGGTTTCGCTGGGTGACACATACCACAATGCTAAGAGTGCAAAGATCTTTATTCAGAACATAGGGGGCATTTTGCATGACCAAGTGAAATCTCTACTTCAGAATGCAGATTATTTTAGCATTTTTTGTGATGGTTCCACAGATAGGGCAGATAGTGAAAAGGAGGTAATATTTGTTAAAGTTCTGGAAGATTTTTACCCCAAGATGAAATACCTTAAAATAGAAGAACCTGAAAATACCAAAGCAAATGGCATATTAGCTGCTATTGATCATGCATTTTTTGTTAATGATTTGCGTAACTATAAACAGAAAACAATAGGATTTTGTTCAGATGGGGCAAGTGTGATGATGGGTGCTAGGAGAGGGGTCATTCAATTGATGAGACAGGAAGGCAATGCCGAATGGATTTTGCCTGTATGGTGCCTGGCCCACAGGCTTGAACTTGCCATAAAAGACTCATTTAAATCTACATACATGGACACAGTCATTGAAATGCTTGTGTCGGTGTATTATTTTTACAAGGGGTCAGCTAAACGATTTAAAGAAGCAAAGGACATTGCTGAATTATTAGGGGAACATTTTCTGAAACCAGACAAAGCTAATGGAACAAGGTGGGTTGATCACAAACTTAGAGCTGTTAGTAAGCTTCTAAAGAATTGGCACATAATCATTTCACAAATGGAAAACTATGCTGAAGACGCTTCAAATAAAGCTCAAGACCGAGCAAAAGTTAGAGGATATTTAAACAAACTGAAACAACACAAAATGGTGTTGTATATGGCCTTTGTTAAAGATGTGTTAAATGAAGTAAGTAAGGTCAGTTTGTTATTTCAACGGGAGGACATAACTGTTTCTAGTGCTGTGACAAAAATTCAAAGTGCTTCAGCAGCACTTCGAGTTATGATTGATATTGAAGGCAACCAAATTAGTGCAACAAAAAATGAAATTGTAGATGGCATGTTTCGTGGCCACAAACTACAAAATATTATCCCCGATGAAGCACTTGCAGCTAACAGGGCCAGAATTGTTCAGTCTGTGTTGGACTGCTTAAACCACAGACTTGAAAACTTAACAGTTGAGCCCATCTTTACGGCATGTTATGCCTTTGATCATCAAAACTGGCCTCTTGCTACTAACAGGGATGCTTTGATGCTGTACGGTAAAGAAGATGTACGCCTTGTGTTTCAAAGATATGAAACAATCTTGACAAATGCTGGATGTGATCTTGTAAATGCTTTGAGCCAATGGGGTGACCTTAAGAACCACGTTGCTGGAACTCCACGATATACTCTGCTCCATCCTCTCCTTGTGTGGCAATTGATCAGCCAGATGGATCAGGACAAGGGTGATTTCCTTGACATTTTAAAAATAATACACCTTACCAGTGTTCTACCCTTATCAAATGCTTCAT
The DNA here is from genome assembly GCA_031761405.1 of Serripes groenlandicus. NCBI lineage: Eukaryota > Metazoa > Mollusca > Bivalvia > Cardiida > Cardiidae > Serripes > Serripes groenlandicus. The sequence continues at coordinate 6,574,849 of JASEVX010000011.1, forward strand.
GTGAGAGGGCATTTTCTACTATGAAACAGATAAAAACAGATTGGAGGTGCCGCCTAGACACTGACACTTTAGACACTCTGATGAAGATCAAAATTGAAGATGTTGCACTCAAGGAGTTTGATCCTCGACCAGCTGTCTATAGGTGGTGGCATTCAGGGGAAAGACAAAAGAGACCAACAGTTCAACCATATGGCCCTAGAAATTAAATGAAACCATTGTACTCTTGTTATACAGTAATTAAAGTTGAATAAACAAAATAAAGTTGAATAAACAAAATCTATGTTATTTTAGAGAATAAATAAAAATGCGAGTTGGTTTTGTCATTTTGCGAGTAAGCTCAAAAGGCACTCGCAAAAAATTGCAAGTGCCTTTGAAAGTTAAATTCGAACCCTGATAGAGGATATATTTAGTATCTGATCTTCACCAAACTTAAATTGTAGTTAAATATTGATGAGAGCTCAGTTCCTTTCGAAGACCAGCCAGATCCACCCATGCAATACTGGATTATAGCCCTTGAAATTGTCAAAATTGCTATAATACAGCTTATGAACATAACAGAGGCTCCATTTACTCTATGATCTTCATCAAACTTAGATAGTAGTTAAATATTAATGAGAGCTCGGTTCCTTTCGAAAACCAGCCAGATGTGCTTTTGCATGACTGGATTATGGCCCTTGAAATTGTTGAAATTGCTATAATACAGCTTGTGAACACAATAGAGCCTCTATTTACTATCCGATGTTCACCAAACTTAGATAGTAGTTAAATATTGATGAAAGCTCGGTTCCTTTCGCAAACCAGCCAGATCCGCCCATGCAAGACTGGATTATGGCCCTTGAAATTGTCAAAATTGCTATAAAACAGCTTGTGAACACAATAAAGCCTCCATTTACTATCCGATCTTCACCATACATACATGCTTTGGATTGAAAATGGAAAATGACCAAAGAACCATCCTAGTAGAGCATAGGCCATCATGGGCCTCTTGTTCCTTTTGTCACAATGTTTTCAAAACTCTTTTGCAGTAAACAGGTCAAAACGAATCTATATATGGGAAAGGGCTAACAGATTCATGTGAAGAAATATAAGAGATTATATGAAGCCATAATATGGACTGTCAAACTTTCATTTCAGCACCAAGTGAGAGAGAACTGGTTGACAAGATTCTGAAGAGTGATCCAGCTCAGAGTGTGCTTGAAATGGGATACCAGCCCAACATGATTAAAAAGGCAATTGAGTTCATTCTGAAAAGAGATGGTAAAGTATTTGTTATTTGTGTTACCTGTAGTTTAAATTTATTATCCCCTCGGCTAACGAAGTTTGCGAGGGGATATAGTAACAGGACTGTCCGTCATGGCAAGGTCTAGAAGCCTATTTATTTTCAAGGTCATAGGTTAAAGGTCAAGGTCAAAATGAGACTTTTCCATATCAACAACCTTGTGACCACTCTACACTGAACATCCTTTGACCGATATTAATTAAACTTGGTATACAGTTAGTATATGGCAAGGTCTAGAAGCCTATTTATTTTCAAGGTGAAAGGTCAAGGTCAAAATTGAACTTTCACTATTTTCCCATATCAACAACCTTGTGACCGCTCTACACTGAACATCCTTCAACCGATCTTAACCAAACTTGGTATACAGTTAGTATATGGCAAGGTCTAGAAGCCTATTTATTTTCAAGGTCATAGGTTAAAAGTGAAGGTCAAAATTTGACTTACTATTTTCCCATATCAACAACCTTGTGACCACTCTACACTGATCATCTCTTGGCAGATCATAACAAAACTTGCCATAAATTTAGTATATGGTAAGATCCAGAAGCCTATTGATTATAAATGTCAACAAGCAAAGGTGGGGTCATTTGGCAAAGGCCAAAGGCGGAGACAAGGACAAATTACACTTACTTCTCTGGTACATAACATTAATAACAATTTAATAAAGGCAAGGACAAATAACATTAGTTTTCTGGTACATAACATTAATATCCAGGTCATTGGCCATATTTTTAAATTGAATACCGAGGGGATGCATCCGCTTTGCGGTGCCCTTGTTTATTTAATATCAATTGCGAAATAAGCTTACAGTTCTATTAAGCACGCTTGATGTCTGCTTCCTGGGGACTTAACCAGTACTCGCATGAAACAAACTAGTGAAATCTTAAAAATCTTTTCCTTCTAGAGTAAATGCTGATTTTCAAATTATTTGGTAGAAATTGTCCTTGGGTGACCCTCTGTGAGATTCCTTTAAACCATGTTCTTTGGTAGTACAAAAAATGGATGCTATCTTATATTACCGTAGTGAAAACTTTAAAAATATTCTCCTCCAAAAGCATGAATCTGATTTTCAAATTATTTCATAAAACTGTTCCTTGGGTGACCCTTTATGAGATTCCTTCAAGCCACGTTGATCGGTGAAAAGTGATTGCTACAAGGGTTGGGGCTGTTTTGTCTTATATGGCTGTAGTGAAAGCTTTAAAGATTTTCAAGTTTATTTTTTTAAACGGTTCCTTGGGTGGGCCTTGATGAGATTCCTTCAAGTCATGGTGCAAAGGCATTGTCGCCAAGGGGAGGGGGGGGTTTGTCATATATGGTTACAGTGCTTTTAATTTTTGCTTAATGCAGTGCACTGATACTGGCAGGTAAACAGTTAAAACAACTCCTCTAAACCCATTATTAGCTCGACTTTTGAAAAAACGAGAGCTATTGTCATGACCCTGGCGTGGTCGGCGGCGGCGGCCTGGTCGTCTGGTTAAGTTTTTTTGTACAGCTCAGCTTATTTTCTGTGGCGGCGGCGTGGTCGTCCGGTTAAGGTTTTTTGTTCAGCTCAGTTTTTTTTCTGTTTTCTATCAGTCGAGCGTCTGTTCCGTATGCGGTGCTTTTGTTTTTTCTATAGGTCAACTAGGAATCAGTTCACACACCATCATGGAGAAAGTACTTGAGTATGAAGAAGCAGAAACAAGCACAAATATTGTGGGGGAACTAGCTAACATGGATTTGAATAGACATGATAATCCATCTGGAGAGACAGAAGCCAGATCAACAGAAAAAAGTGCAAGCAAAGTTAACGAAAGTGAAGACAAATGTAAGAATGAATTCTTTTGAATATCAATTTCTGTTAATGTGAACCGCTTTCTACTTGCAAAAATATTGGGCTTCTACTGTTGATAACTTTTGAAAAGATTGTTTCAATAGGAGAAATCTTTCATAGTTGTTTTTTAGCCCCACAGCCTGAAAGCCAGTCGAGCCATAGCCAATTGTCCAGCATTGGTGCACACGTTTATCTTTGGCTTCAAAAGAGTTCTTATCTTTAACCATTGGCCCAATTTGGACAAAATTTCATAGGTAGCTTCCTCTAAACGTCCTCGCCTAAATTCCTTCTAATGAATTGGACCAAAGGAACATTCTGGTTTCAATGGACAACCGAACGAAAAAACTTTAAAATTCTTCTCCTCCCATATTGGTTGGCCAATATTCAAATAATTTTTTAGAAATGTTCTTTTATCAGATTCCTTCGTAGTATGTAGATTTGTCAAAACACATGGCCACCAAGAGGCGAGCTGTTTTGCCATATATTGCTAAAATGAAAACTTTAATAATCTTCTCCTCCAAAAGAAGATGCTGATTTTCAAATAATATTTGTAGAAATGTTGTGACTCTCCATGATGTTCCTTGTTTGTTTGAAAACAAAATCAAGTATTAATATCTTAAAATGTTATTGTGGTGTTGGTTTATCTATCCTGCTTCAGTCGGTAGCCACACAGGCTGTCAATCCAGGGGTTGTGAGTTCGAATCCCGGCTTGGCCAATTTTCTTTCCGACGATTGACAAAAGTCAATGCGACATGCGTCATTCGTCTTCCACCAATGGGCTAAGTCTATGTGGAAAAGCAGTCAGTTGCTTGGGAAGATTGTTGTGTGGAGTACTGGTGTGAGAAAACCAGGAAATGCATGAGTAGGTGAACTGGCCGCCGTGATATAACTGAGAAATTGTTAAAAACGGCGTTAAACCCCAATCAATCAATCAATCAGTGTAACATGCTTATTTGAGTTGGTCTGTGCGAAAAGGGACAAATTGGCATTTCTGAACAGTAAATGTTCAACTGTTCAGCCTTATCAGAATATACCCAAGCTGAATGAATCTTCTAACAATCTTGTGTAAGTAATATCTGAACAGTTTAGATCTTGATCAGTCTGTGATGATACTAATCTGAATCTACCCTGTTCTCAAAAGCAGATAAGTAATTTGTTAAGACATTTGGTTGTAATGTACTTGCAGTGCAATTTATTGTCTACTTTATCTACATGCTGTATAATAAATATATGTACCAATCTCATTAAAATCAGACCAAATAACTTTGATGTACAAGTGGGCGAGGTTAGGTCTGGTTTTTAATAAGATTAAATGGATACAGGACAATGGTTGTCTCTATCAGAAAAAGAGGGGTGTTTTACTTAAACAACAAATATAACAACCCAAAAAATATGCAGCAGATGACTTTAAGAACATCTCGACAAAAACACATTAAGATCTCTATAAATTTAAATATAATTACTGAATAGAGTAAAAGGTTGTGGCAAAAGGAGAAATTGATCTTTGTGAGCAAGTTTTCCATTTGTTACAATGATATTAAAAGTCTTCTGCAAGTGAGAACATTTTAACCCTTTCCCTCATACAACAATTCTGCAGCAGACGACTTTTAACATACTTTGTCAAAACATAGAAAATCTCTATAATTGAATGGATAACGCATGACTAAAAGTGGAAAACATTGTGGCAAAAGGAGAAATTGCACGTTTTGTGCAATTTCTTCTTTTGTCACTATGTTTTCAAAAAGCTGTCTGCTGCAGAGGCGTCAGAAAGCGTCTATATGAGGGAAAGGGTTAAATAAGTTTTAAATGTCAGAGCTAACCTAGAACAATTGATAAAATAATTCTTCATATATGTTGAATACTCCTCATATCATATGTAATTTTATTCTTTTCATTTCCTTTTCTTTTTATTTATCATGCTTAGTGTTAGGAAAAGACAAAAAGAAGCCACAGTTAGATAAAGGAAATGGTATGTCAAACTTTTTTCAGTGTCCAAACTTTGCACCCTGAAAATGTTAATGCTAACAGTCTTTTTGCATGTTACTCTTAGTGTTTTACTGTTTGGTTTTTAAAGGTTTGCATTTGTGCTTATACTTATGTTTTTTGAATTGTTTGTATATAAGAAGGAATATGAGAGGATGAGATCAGGATGATCATTTTAAGTAAAAGAAGAAGTGTAAAGATGATATATCTTTTAATCCTTTCCCGTATATAGACGTTTTCTGACGCCTCTGCAGTAGACGACTTTTTAAAAACATTGTGGCAAAAGAAGAAATTGCTCAATACGAGAAATTTCTCCTTCTGCCACAATATTTTCAACTCTATTAAATATTTAAACTTTCATTTATAGAGATATTCCGGATTTGCCCACCAGATGTTTTCAAAGTCGTCTGCTACAGATTTGTTGTATGTGGTAAAGGGTTAAATAATTCGCAAATATCAATGACTATTATTAACTCTTGTCTCACTTAAGGAGCTGTAAGACATTTCCATTTTGATGATGTCTCTTTCAGTGTGTGATAGTTAAACTAAGTTTGCTTTATTTATAATTAACCCTTTTTCCCCCTTATAGACTCATTTTGACGCCTCTGCAGCAGACGACTTTTGAAAACATCGTGACAAAAGGAGAAATTGCTCAAAACAAGTAATTTCTCCCTTTGCCACAATGGTTTCAACATTTTTTCAGTAATTATGTCTCCCCTTCTCCGAAAGGGGGGACATGCTGTTTTTGTAGTTATTCTTATTCTTCTTATTATTATTATTCTTCTTCTTCTTAACTTTTGTTTGTCCAGAGCAGAACTTGGAAACTACTTGAAGGAATTTATTGAAACTTGGAACATAGATAGATGGCACTGTGAAGTTGTGCACCTTGCAAGAATTATAACTCTGGGCCACTTTTTTGCAAAGTTATCTGCCCTTGTTCAATATTTTAATAGTGTAAACTTTGTCTAGAGCAGAACTCAGAAACTACTTGAAGGAATTTATTGAAACTTGGAACATAGATAGATGGCAATGTGAACTTGTGCACCTTGCAATAATTATGACTTATCTCCCCCTTGTTCAATATTTTAATAGTGTAAACTTTGTCCAGAGCAGAACTCAGAAATTACTTCAAGGAATTTATTGAAACTTATGGCAATGTGAAGTTGTGCACCTTGCAATAATTATGAGTTATCTCCCCCTTGTTCAATATTTGAATAATGTAAACTTTGTCCAGAGCAGAAATCAGAAACTACTTGAAGGAATTTATTGAAACTTGAAATATAAATAGATGTAAACTTTGTCCAGAGCAGAACTCAGAAACTACTTGAAGGAATTTATTGAAACTTGGTACATAGATAGATGGCAATGTGAAGTTGTGAAGTTGTGCACCTTGCAATAATTATGAGTTATCTCCCCCTTGTTCAATATTTTAATAGTGTAAACTTTGTCCAGAGCAGAACTCAGAAACTACTTGAAGGAATTTATTGAAACTTCGTTGCAAAGTTATCTCCCCTTGTTCAATATTTTAATAGTCATTGACAAACTGCAATGGGGAGACATATGTTTTTTCATAAAAACAACCTTTCTAGTTATACCTATAATTATAGAGATTTTTTCTATAATTTGTAGTAGAGATTTTCAAAGTCGTCTTTGTTAAATGAATGAGGAAAACTGTTTTTTTCGTGTGATGTAAGCAGAGTTTTTGCAAATGTTATCTAACAAGACAAACAGCAATGAGATTTCACAGCATAGAAACATATCTTGTATCCCTTATATCCTCCAACATCAATATCAAAGTCAATTAAAATGGTCCTTTATCCCATTCCCTCATACGACAAAGCAGCAGACGACTTTGAACATATTTTGCCAAAAAATAGAAAATCTCTATAATTGAATGGATAACCTATGACTAAAATTGGAAAACATTGTGGTAAAAGGAGAAATTGCTTGTTTTGAGCAATTTCTTCTTTTGTCACTATGTTTTCAAAAAGCTGTCTGCTGCAGAGGCGTCAGAAAGCGTGTTAAATTAAGGTTTTTGCATCATATACAGATGTATGGCCATGTTTTGTCATTCAATGCCTCTCTATCTGATGTGGCCATTCTTTGTTTTGATCTCTTTTATTTTATTAGTTGTTTATAGACTTTTACAAACATAAAAGATACAATAATATACCGATGGTTATTGTCATCATGGTAAAGTGCTTCACTATCCCCATGGAACCATGACATTTTCATAATGTAAGCTTTAGGGAAACAGAAAATGGTTAGCAACATGTATGCATGGTGAAGGACTTAGGCTAGCTTACGGTATACTCCATATATGTGGTTGGGTTAATAGAAACCTTTATATATCTTAGATGGCAAGAAATTTACATGTTGGGGACAGAATATGAATCTCATTTTGTATAGATTTATAATTGCATTGTTCAGTTGCAATTAGACCTTAAAGGATGCTTTAATATGGAAAATAGAAATAAGATTTAGTTAACATTTAGAAAAGTTAACCTTAATTTGATTTAATTGCATGTAGAAACAAAGACTGACTATGTATGTTTTTTTCAAGGGATGTTAAAATATCTCTGTTGTCTTTGAAAATTGAACTAAGTTGCTTTAACATCCATTTACACATATGATAAATTTGCAGTATATGATTTTGAAAATGTATAGTCAAAAACATGGAAATTCTCACTCATTTCGTCTTTTGCCACAATGTTTACAAAAGTCGTCTGCTGCAGATGCATCAAAATAAATGTGTATATAATTCAGAAAAGGTTTAAAAATTGTTTAATGAGTTTCTGGTTAGCTCAGTCGAGCACAAAGAGCTTAAGGTGAGCTATTATAATCACTTTTTAGCTCGACTATTCGAAGAATATGAGAGCTATACTACTCACCCTGGCGTCGGCGTCGGCGTCTGCGTCCACGTCACACTTTGGTTAAGGTTTTGCATGCAAGTTCTTAAATACTACATGTATTGCATTGAAACTTTATACAACCATACCAAACTATCACACCAATGTAGATTATCAAGTTAGATAACTATCCTGCATTTTATGCAAGTTATGGCCCTTTTTTACTTAGAAATTCTGGTTAAAGTTTTGCGTGCAACTAAAGTAAGAGTCCATATCTCAGTATTTGATTGATGCATTGCATTGAAACTTTATACAGCACTACCCAACTATCACACTTATGTAGATTATCAAGTTAGATAACTCTATCCTGCATTTTATGCAAGTTATGGCCCTTTTTTTACTTAGAAATTCTGGTTAAAGCTTTGCATGCAACTAAATTAAGAGTCCATATCTCAGTATTTACTTGATGCATTGCATTGAAACTTTCTACAACGCTACCCAACTATCACACCTGTGTAGATTATCATCTAAGATAAGTCTATCCTGCATTTTATGCAAGTTATGGCCCTTTTTTTACTTAGAAATTCTGGTTAAAGTTTTGCGTGCAACTAAATTAAGAGTCCATATCTCAGTATATACTTGATGCATTGCATTGAACCTTTATACAACCCTACCCAACTATTACACCTATGTAGATTAACAAGTTAGATAACTCTATCCTGCATTTTAGGCAAGTTATGGCACTTTTTTTTACTTAGAAATTCTGGTTAAAGTTTTGCGTGCAACTAAATTAAGAGTCCATATCTCAGTATTTACTTGATGCATTGCATTGAAACTTTCTACAGCCCTACCCAACTATTACACCTGTGTAGATTATCAAGTATGATAACTCTATTCTGCATTTTATGCAAGTTATGGCCCTTTTTTTACTTAGAAATACTGGTTAAAGTTTTGCGTGCAACTAAATTAAGAGTCCACGTCGCAGTATATACTTGATGTATTGCATTGAACCTTTATACAACCCTACCCAACTATCACACCTATGTAGATTATCAAGTTAGATAACTCTATCCTGCATTTTATGCAAGTTATGGCATTTTTTTTACTTAGAAATTCTGGTTAAAGTTTTGCGTGTAACTAAATTAAGAGTCCATATCTCAGTATTTACTTGATGCATTGCATTGAAACTTTCTACAACCCTACCCAACTATCACACCTGTGTAGATTATCAAGTATGATAACTCTATCCTGCATTTTATGCAAGTTATGGCCTTTTTGGACTTATAAATTCTGGTTAAAGTTTTGCATGCAACTACATAAAGAGACCATCTCTTAGTAACTACTTGATGCATTGCATTGAAACTTTATACAGCCCTTACCAACCATCACATCTATGTAAACAATCAAGTATGATTACTCTATCCAGCATTTTATGCAAGTTATGGACCTTTCTGGTTAAAGTTTTGCAACTACATTTAGAGTGTAATCTCAGTAACAACTTGAAAAATTGTATTGAAACTTTATACAACCTTTCCCAATTGCACAACTATAAACACAACCAATTAAGATAACTCTATCCTGTATATGGTGCAAATTGTTGCCTTTTTTTTACTTAGAAATTATGGTTAAAGGTTTGTGTGCAACTACATTAAGAGTCTATCTTAGTAACTACTTGATGCATTCCATTGAAAGGTTATACAACCCTATCTAACCACACAAAATAATCATGTTAAATAACACTATCCTGCATATAATGCAAATTATCACCCACTAAGAAATTGTGGTTAATGTTTTGCATGCAACTACATTAGAGTCCATTATCTCAGTAACTTAAATAAGCGGTGGAATAGTCGAGTGCGCTGTCCTCCGACAGCTCTTGTTTTGTCTGGCGTCCGTCGTGTTGTGAGGTGTGCATCGTGCATTGTCAACAATTGCATTTTACATTCTACAAGCATTCTACAAGCCACTTTTTAAACTTGAGCATGTTGAAACTTTGTCAGAATGTTTGTCTTAATGATATGTTGGCCAAGTTCGAATATGGGTCACGTCCGGTCAAAACTTTTAACTTTTATATGAACGATTGTCTTGATGATATCTAAGCTACAACGATGAGTCATGTCCAGTTTAGAACTGGGTCACTAGGCCAAATTGGAGGAAAATCTTGTTATCACTCTCGAGACTGCATTTTTGACTTCAGCAACTTGAATCTTTGTCAGTATATTTGTCTTGATGATATCTACGCGAAGTTTGCATATTGGTTATGTCAGCTTACATACTAGGTCTCTAGATCAAATTGAAGTTAAATGAAAGTTTGTCAGAATGTTTGTCTTGAAGATATCTAGGCTAAGTTTGCATATGTGTCATGTCCAATATTAAACTAGGTCACTATGCCGAACTTAAGAAAAATATTGTGGACATTCTAGTATAAGCTTACTTGACTGCATAATGAGTTATTGCGATCAACTATGTGGTTGGCACATAAAATCACATTGCATAACTCAGGTGAGTAATAGCCATCATGGCTCTTTTGTTTTCAAATTTAGATACAGCTGTTTTGGTTTAATCTGTTTGTATATTTCTTATATATTTCTAATTTGATATGACTTTTTTTGTAGGTCCAAAACCTTCCGAGGCACGGTCTATCAAAGAAGAGAACAAAAAATTGAAGGAACAGTCACTATGCAAGATCTGCATTGACAAACCAGTTTGTATTGTATTCCTGCCATGTGGCCATCTCTGTACATGTGACAGTTGTGCACCAGCTATAAAATCCTGCCCAATTTGTAAAACAGATGTGAAGGGAACCGTAAAGACCTACATGTCGTAAGTATGGCAGGGCTGGAAAATTTGCTACTCATACCAATTGAGTGTGAACTGAGTAAACTTTACAGAATATTGCCTTTTTCGTGTTGATTCTTGCTACCCTTTTATCAAGCATGTATTAATTTCATTGTGACCATCCTGTTCAGATGTTTATGTAAAATATTCAGGAAAAAAATGTGTATATATAAATAATTAAATTAAATATCTATGTTCCCCGCATAAATCACTTTGCAAGAATCAACTTGAAAAAAGCATACTGCTATTGGACATGTAGGATCTAGGTAAATTTCCCAGCCCTAGAGGACAAGGGTTACAGGGGTTCAGCACATATCAAGGGCTTGGCGTGAAACTGTTGTAACTAAAAACCTATTTTGAAAACCCTGGTTTAGGGGCAATTTTGACCTAAATTTCCATTGTTTACAAAGTAAAAATATTTAACGCTTATAAAGACTTTATGGCGAGGTGATTAACCTTGGTAAAAAAATACCAATTTAAGTTACAAACGTTTCACGCCAAGCCCTCAATATGGTCAGAGCTCTAGATAGTTGTTTTTAGCTCCACTGGCTGAAAGCCAGTCGAGCTTATGTCATGGCGAATTGTCCGTCGTCTGTGCGTGCGTTAACTTTTTCCTTTGAACGACTTCTTCTCCCTAACCACTTGGTCAATTTGGTTGAAACTTCATAGGAAGCATCCTCTCAATGTGCTCTCTTAAATTCCTTCAAATTCTTTTGATCCATCCATAATTCTGGTTTCCATGGCAACCAAAAGAAAAAAATAGTGAAAACTTACAAAATCTTCTTCTCCGAAAGTGTTAGGCTGATTTTCAAATAATTTTGTAGAAATGTTCCTTGGGTGACCCTTTATTAGATTCCTTCAAGAAATGTTGATTGGTTGAAAAAAATGGCCGCCAGGGGGCGGCGCTATTTTGCCTTATATAGCTAAAGTGAAAACTTAAAAAATCTTCTTCTCCGAAAGTGTTAAGCTGATTTTCAAATAATTCTGTAGAAATGTTCATTGGGTGACCCTCTATCAGATTCCTTCGACCCTCTATCAGATTCCTTCAAGCCATGTTGATTGGTTAAAAAACATGGCCGCAAGAGGGCGGGGCTATTTTGCCTTATATGGCTAAAGAGAAAACTTAAAAAATCTTCTTCTCCGAAAGTGTCTGGCTGATATTCAAATAATTTTGTAGAAATGTTCCTAGGCTGACCCTCTATCAGATTCCTTCAAGCCATGTTGACTGGTTGAAAAATATGGCTACCAGGGGGTGGGGCTATTTTGCCTTATATGGCTTTAGTGAAAACTTAAAATATCCTCTCCTCCGAAAGTGTCGATTTTCAAATAATTTTGAAGAAACATTCCTTGGGTGACACTCTACACGATTCCTTTAAGCCATGGTGGTTGGTAAAACACATGGCCACCAGGAGGCAGGGCTGTTTGGAGATTTGATTTTTGCCTTATGGCCGTGGAGCGATACTGGCCCTCTTGGGCCTCTTGTTTCTTATATGTGCAACTTTAAAAATCTTTTTGTCCCATGAAACATTTAAGATGCTTTTCTTTTTATTTGTGAATTGTCTTTTGCATGGTTTCATCCATGAAACATTTAAGATGCTTTTCTTTTTATTTGTGAAATACACAAAGAAGTGTTTATTTTCAATAAAAGTTTAAAAAAAAAATTGTGTTTGTTAAATCTTGACAAATTTTTCATTAACCCTTTTCCCACATACAACTAATTTGCATCAGACGACTTTGAACCTATTTTGTCAAAAAATGGAAAATCTCTTCGACAGCTTTGGTCATATCACGGCGGTCAGTGCACCTACCCATGTTTTCCTGGCTTTCCCACACCAGTACTTACACAACATTCTTTCGAAGCCACTGACTACTTTCTCACATAGATCAGAGGTGAGAGGCAATGGAAAACATCGCTTGAAAGAATGTCGCCGCAACCGGGTATCGAACCCGTGACCTCCAGATCTAGAGACAGATACGCTACCAATTGAGCTACCCGGCCGGGCTGGATAACCAATGACTATAAGTGGAAAACATTGTGGCCAAAGGTGAAATTGCTCATCATGAGAAATTTCACCTTTGGCCACAATGTTTTCAAAAGTCGTCTGCTGCTATTGCGTTAAAATGCGTCTGCAGGTGGGAAAGGGTTAAACTAAAAAATGAAATAAATAGAAATGCAGGAGGTTATAAAGTCTTCATTACTTAGAACTTCATAACACTTTTCCAAATCGATAGCAGTGGAGCACTGCTGAGCCTCTATATTTAGATCACCTTGAGCCAAAGGCTCAAGGTGAGCTATTCTGATCACTTTTTGTCCGTCGTCTGTCGTCCGTCGTTAACTTTTAGCTTTACACATCATCTCCTCCTAAACCACAGGACCAATTTCATCCAAACTTCACAAGAATGTTCCTTTGGTGGACCTCTTTCAAAATTGTTCAAAGATTTAAATTCAATTGAGAACTTTGGTTGCTGCGGCATCAGATAAGGGGAAAATTGCCACATCTTAGAAAAAACTTCTTGTCCAAAAGTACTAGCTCGATTTGAAAATTATTTTGCACAGATGTTCCTTTGGGTACCCTCTACCAAGATTGTTCAAATATTTCCGATCCGTTGTAAAACATGGCCGCCAATGGGCGGAGCTTATTTTCCTTATATGTGTGTTGTTAAAACTTTAAAAATCTTCTTGTCCAAAAGTACTGGCCCGATTTGAAAATTATTTTGCACAAATGTTCATTGGGGCACCCTTTACCAAGATTGTTTAAATATTTCCAATCCGTTGAAAAACATGGCCGCCATGGGGCGGAGCTTGTTTTCCTTATATGTGCATTGTTAAAACTTTAAACATCTTCTTGTCCGAAAGTACTGGCCCGATTTGAAAGTTATTTTGCACAAATGTTCCTTGGGGCACCCTCTACCAAGATTGTTCAAATACTTTCGATCCGTTAAAAAAACATGGCCGCCAGGGGGCGAAGCTTGTTTCCTTATATGTGCATTGCTAAAACTTTAAAAATCTTCTTGTCCAAAACTATTAGCCCGATTTGAAAATTATTTTGCACAAGTGTTCCTTGTGGCACCCTCTGCCAATATTGTTCAAATATGTCCGATCCGTTGAAAAACATGGCCGCCAGTGGGCGAAGCTTGTTTTCCTTGTATGTGCATTGTAAAATCTTTAAAAATATTCTTGTTTTCCTTATATGTGCATTGTAAAATCTTTAAAAATCTTCTTGTCGAAAAGCACTTGCCTGATTTAAAAATTATTTGGCACAAATGCTCCTTGGGTGACCTTCTTCCAAGGTTGTTCAAATAAATCCGATCCGTTGAAAAACATGGCCACCAGGGGGTTGCTTGTTTTCCTTATATGTCTAGAGTAAAAACTTTGAAAACTATTGAAGTTCTATTACATCAGGTGAGCCGAGCCCCGGTAGCTTAGTCGGTAGCGACGCGGGCTGTCAATCCAGGGGTTGTGAGTTTGAATCCCGGCTCGGCCAACTTTCTTTCCGACGATTGACAAAAGTCAATGCGCCATGCGTCATTCGTCTTCCACCAATGGGCTAAGTCTATGTGGAAAAGCAGCCAGTTGCTTGGGAAGATTGTTGTGTGGAGTACGGGTGTGAGAAAACCAGGAAATGCATGAGTAGGTGAACTGGCCGCCGTGATATAACTGAGAAATTGTTGAAAACGGCGTTAAACCCCAATCAATCAATTACATCAGGTGAGCGATATAGGGCCATCATGGCCCTCTTGTTATTTTTGTTCACACCCCCTTTCCCACATTCAACAAATCGGCTGCAGACGACCTTGAAATTTGTATGCAAACACAATTTGAATTTGAATAGCATTGATAACGTTGCAGCAAAGGAAAATTGCTTACTAAGCCCCGATGATTTTAAAAGCTGTCGGCTGCAGATGTGTCAAAACGTGTCTGTATATAGGAAAGGGTGAAAAAACTATTTTGTTATTATACTTGCCATGTGTATTTACATTCCAGCATTTTAATTACTATATTATACAAGTATGTCTTCAAGTTTTGTAATGGGTGAGCAATGCAAGGACTTCTATGTATTTCCAACCTTTTTCCTAGATTTCTTTTCATACGGACTCGAGTTCGTCCACCTATTCATATTGTGTCCAATGTTATGTTACTGTAATATATCTATTTTGGAAATGTATTTTTTTATGGATTATTTATAAGTTTTTGAATGCTGACAAGTGTTTAAGGCTGTAAGTGTGATACGTCATCTTTAAATGAATGCATATGCATGACAATTAGACTGAAATATACCAGACCATTTACCTAGTTTTAGCTTTACCATTATAATGTTAAGAAGAGCTATTGAAATAACAATGGATTTCGTTAGAGTCTTT
Organism: Serripes groenlandicus; assembly: GCA_031761405.1. Taxonomy (NCBI): domain Eukaryota; kingdom Metazoa; phylum Mollusca; class Bivalvia; order Cardiida; family Cardiidae; genus Serripes; species Serripes groenlandicus. The sequence continues at coordinate 6,589,973 of JASEVX010000011.1, forward strand.
CAGTGTCTTTTAATTACACTACAGTCCAACCTGTGTTGAAAGACCTCTTAATACAGGGGCATTTATACAGAAAATGAGTAATTGGGAAATTAAAAGCGTGGTTGCTATAGACAGGGACTTGCTAACAAAGGTGGTCTTTAGCACAGGTTTGATAGACATCTGTCATATTCGGACTCCAGATAATAAGCTCAGAGTTCGTGATTTTGAAACTTTAGGGAGGTGATCATTTCTTAATTAGCCTGTTTGGATATGCAAGTTTTCATATTACCTATGATATAAGAGTGAATCATGGCTAAAATACCTGTTATTCCACACTGCTTTAATTTCTGCAACTTGCGACTCTCAGTTGACCTACCAAATTAAATCTAGAAAAGAATTTGTTTTCTTTCTGTTTTTAGCTCACCTGAGCATGAGGGGCTTAAAGGGAACTAATGTGGTTGCCCTGTATTTGTTGTCCATCTGCACAATGACTTGTCAACGTTTGATTAAAAGCTCTTATCTGTAACCAATGCATCCTTTATGAAACTTCATCAAAAGTTACCTCTTCTAGTTCTATGACATTTCTTCAAATAATTTAGATAAACCGGTTATGCATAATGCTGGTTGCTATGTCAACTCTTAGAAAAACTTATATAATATTTTGAGAAACTAATGACTCAATTTGAGGGAAAATATCCAAGAAATATATTCTTAAATAGAGTATTTTCAGATTCCTTGGAAATGTGTTCTTCAAAAAAGGGTCCTTATATGCCTACAGCGTAAAAGAAATACGGTACCTTGAATATATTTCTGACAGACCATGATTATCTGCGTTTTCTCTCAAATATATTGTTAATTTTATTTCTGTTCAACTCAAATAATGAGGTCGGCGAAAAATAAAAATAAAAATGAACTCAAAACTGTTATATTTTTTTTTCATTTTTGAAAAAGATTGGGCAGGCATTCTCGTAAAGCAGAAAATGAAAAAATGTTGGCCTTATATACACGGCGACCAGTTCTTATATGATCCGTTCCGCGAGAAAACCAACATTGTGGACTACGTAACGTATCGATCCGGATCAGCCTAAGCATGCCGCGCAGGCTAACCTGGACAGACACTTTTCATCTCCTGACGGAATGTGTCTGTCCGGATTAACGCAGGCTGATCTGGGTCCATACATTACGCAGAGTCTATTATGTTGGTTTTATCGTGGAACGGCTGATATCGTGTTTTTCTGGCTTTTTCGCACCAGAACTTCAGACACCATTCTTCCCAGGCAAGTGACTACGCTTCAGCCAACTGGTGAAATGCCGCGAATGTTGCTAGATTTGTATAAATTATCGGAAAGAATGAGTGGCCGAGCCGGGTTTCGATTGATTGATACAACTCGTCGTTTCCAACTGAGCTATCAAGGCTCGAATACATTGAAAACAAACCAAATATGTTGTTATACCCCCTTCGAAGAAAATGGGGTATATTGTAGTCACTGTGTTAGGCTGTCTGTCTGTCGGTCGGTCGGAAGCCATATTTTTTTCCGGCCTATTTCTTACAAACTACCGCGTGGAATTATATTAAAAATGTCCATGAAGCTTCTATAAGAGCAAATGTGCATATCCTAAAGGGGGTACAATTGCATGCTATTTGACAGAGTTATGGCCCTTTTACTTATTAAGTTATGGTGTAGGTCAAGGTGCTGATTAGGGGGTATTTATCATCTTCAGTGATAGTTCTAGTTTGTTGTACCCTGTGTCCAAATTTGGATGAAAAAATACTCGGAACTTTTGACATCAAGAAGGACAGAGGATAAATTAAGCAAAAAATGCAATTTCCTCTTACCAAACAATGTCTTCAAATCTGTTGCAGAATGATTCTTCATGCTTTATAAATATCGTACCATTCTCAGAATCGTTTTTTAGGGCAGACTTTAGATAGGAGAGTAACTCAGATAATGAGCCTTCCCGCGAGAAAACCAACATTGTGGTCTCTGCGTAAAGTATCGACCCGGATCAGCCTAAGCATGCCGCACGGGCCTACCTGGACCGACACTGTTCGTATCCTGTGGATTTTCTGTTTCAGGAATAACTACTGTATACATCTATCCCCCTAAGGCGGAATGTGTCGGCCGGATCAGTCTGCGCGGACAGCGCAGGCTGATCTGGTCGATACATTACGCAGATATATTGATATGAGCCGTCCCGCGAGAAAACCAACATTGTGGTCTCTGCGTAAAGTATCGACCCGGATCAGCCTAACGATACCGAGCAGGCTAACCCAGACAAGACACTTTTCGCCTCCTGTGGATTTAACTGTTTCAGGAATCAATACGCTAAACCTCTATCCTCCTGAGACGGAATGTGTCGACCCGAATCAGTATGCGCAGGCTGATCTGGGTCGATACATTACGCAGAGGCCATAATGTTGGTTTTCTCGCGGGACGGCTCATATACGCGTTTTGGCGCATCAGACGGCATTTGAAAACAGTATGGAAAAATAAGAAACCGCTCTTTTTTTCCTATTGCCAAACTCTGTCCAATGTGTTAATTTTTATTCACTAAAATATTCCATTTTTTTTAACCTACATTTTTCAAAGTCGTCTGCTGCAGATTGGTGGTCAGTAGGCAAGGGTTCATATAAAGAACGTGACTGTGTATTAAACATGAGTGTCGGATTATTAATTGAACTCGGGATTTGATAACCCACTTACATGCATAAACACACAGCGACGATTCAAGTATACATGCAAGGTGACAGAGATACCGTTACCATCTTCATATATTTGAGAAATGCGTCAAAGGTTGTCTGTATCAGCTTGTAATGACAGTGTCTCCGGATAGCCTCCATTTGAGAAATGGTGTCAAAATTCGTCTTCTACCTAGGCGTCAAAAGTTGTCTGCATCAGGTTATCTGGACAGTGTCTCCGGATAGCCCTCGTTTGAGAAATGTTTTCAAAATTCGTCTTCTACCTAGGCGTCAAAAGTTGTCAGCATCAGGTTATATTGACAGTGTCTCCGGATAGCCTACGTCAGAGAAATGTTGTCAAAATTCGTCTTCTACCTAGGCGCCAAAAGTTGTCTGCATCAGGTTATATTGATAGTGTCTCCAGATAGCCCTCGTTTGAGAAATGTTTCCAAATTTCGTCTTCTACCTATGCGACAAAAGTTGTCTGTATCAGGTCATACAAATACTTCTGAAATCATTCTGAAAGAAGAGAAATCTTTCGTAATGAACGGCTTTTCACGTTTATTTCTCAACAGCCTTCTTCCTCATTTCTAAGTAACATGGGCGCAAACCTATCAAACTCTGTGAACGACATCTGAAATCCTTGCTGAAAATAAGGCTTTTGATTAGTCAATTTCGGAAATGAGTATACATGTGACCAATTAGTTAAGCACTCTTCAAATAAAAGTTTTGGGTAGTAATCCAGTATCCGGTTATGTGACGGTAATAAATAATCACATTGTCCGCATGTGGGGGAAAACCGAATTAGTCCGCATGAGATACTATTCGGAACTGTCTTGGACTGGAAATCAGCATTTTCCCCTGAAGATAGCCGAAGAATGGTAGTATTTACCATGACATAGACATAGATTTTTTTTTTTTTTTAATTTACGTATACATAAACATGCATCTTGTAACACAAACACATAAATACATATCTTCATGGTCATTTAAAAAGAAAGAAAAAAATCAGTTGTTTGGGGAGATAAACTGCTATGAATTGAACTTCGCTGAAATAGTGTAAAAGGAAAATGAGACGTTTATCTATTTTTTGATTGATCAGTCGAACTGGTGTTTCAGAGAATCACATGGAAAAAGAAATATAGGCTATAATAAAACAACAACAAACAAGAGCTGTCGGAGGACAGCGCGCTCGACTTGTTTGTTCTTGCCAAAAAAAACAAAAACATTTTTGGGTGGTACAGAACACATGACCAAGTACTTTATCATATATTATTTATAAAAACCTTTACTGAATTATGCACTCTTGGCTGTTGGTGAAGGTAATGTTAGTAAAAAGATTTTTGTAAGTGTTTAAGCTAAAAACTTGACAGAATTGTTTACTCTTGTCTGTTGATGGAATAATGATGGTAAATGAGTAATGTAAGTGTATAAGCTATATATATCTAATGGTTTTGAAAAGAAGTGGGGTGGTACGAAAAACTTAACCAACATTTTTAATCGAAAAAAGGCCATAAGTCTTACTAAAAAAAGGACAGAGTTATGTACTCTTGTCTGTTGCTGGGGGTAATGATGATGAAACTTGCAAGTTTCAAAGCAATATCTGTAATGGTTTTGAAAAAAAGTGAATTGGTACACAAAACTTAACCAAAATTCTAAGTCGTAAAAGGGCCATATACCTTACAAAAAAACATTGACAGAGTTACGTACTCTTGTCAGTTGATGGAGGTAATGATAGTGAATAAGTGTTGTAAGTTTCAAAGCAATATCTGTAATGGTTTTGATAAAAAAAAGTGAATTTGTACAACAACTTGTGACACCAACGCAGACGCCGACGCTGAGGTAAGTAGTATAGCTAGCCTTTTTCTTCGAAAAGTCGAGCTAAAAACAAGATTAACAACAATTATTGGGAATAATTTCGACATATATGCATGAGAATTTCCGGCCTGGGTATTCATTAACAAATGTATTTAATATCCTATTCACTTACTGTTACCAACACTATGCACTCGTTAACTAACTTTTGATTGGTCTATTTCGGAAATGAGTATACATGTTACCAATTGGTAACTCGCGAACTGATTCAGACAACAGAGCCTACTCACTATTACTGTTACCAATAAATATGCACTCGTTAAATAGGATCTCATGTATATACATATACACATTAACTATTATTAAATGGTTATATGGTCTTTAACCTCATCGATATATATACCTTAACGTTCCTATACATTTAGTGCTACGACATGTATATATATACATGAGCTACCAAATAAGGTTGATATCGATTTTAAAAATATGCCTTACATACTTCAAAATACCATTTCCAACGTCACTGTTTAATTTAGGGCTTATGTATTTTACATTAACGATATTAAGTCTATGCTTTTTTGCATAGTTTATAAAATGACAGAGGTTAATTAATAGTGATTTATTGCAGGTATTCAGTAACTGTATACATTTAGATATGCTAGGACGTACGTAATAGTATTTTTAATGCATTTTTGTCTAATTTCGCTATATGCCATGCAAAGTGATACTTGTCTTCGATATCTCCAGAGTTTCATATATTACACTCTTTCATGTCGATCTACTCTATTTCTGTCATATCTCCATATCTCCATGACTCTATGCGTAGATTATATGACGAGATTCGAAGACGAGTAAGCATACTCCTGTTCCTTTTAGTGCTTATGTTTTCGGCGATAGCTGTTTAACCTCAGTTTTGACCAATATGTTAAAAAACACCACAACAATATACCATGGCACTGGTACCGTGTCGAATTCAACACTTCCGGGTACCGATAATTAAGTCTCCTTTGGCATTCAAGGTCAAATTACGCTAAATACATCCGCTGACTTGCTGATCTACAGTATAGTCCCTAAACAAACCTTTGTTTGCTTAGGAATTAGTGTATACCATCACCAGAATGTATTGAATATATGACATTGAGCTTAAATGAATTGTGAATGTGCATAGTATGCACTGGAAATGATTGATTGGATCACTTTTAGTATTTTGACCTTGTTTGAAAGTGAAAGTAGAGAATGCTAAACACCGGTTTTGTCCGGGCCCGATTTTGTCCAAAATGACGGTTACCATTTTCGCCTGGTGAGTTCTTTCTTGCATAATGCATGACCCCACGTTTTCTTGGATTGTTTTAAAGCTAGGAGGTAACTCTTTTCAATGATATATAGTGTTCTACATGAGAAACGCTTAGAAAGTGTGACAATTGAGGACTGAAACTGGTCGATTTACAAGGAAACAAAGAAGGATTTTTATTTGTGTATTGTAACCTCAAGAAAATATACATGTCCTTAAAAGGAAGTATGCAGAGAACCACGAAGCATTATTCAATTGCATTATGTGCAGGAGAAACATGAAGCAATCTCGACCCTTTAATATCACTTTCTCGCATACGACGAATCTGCAGCAGACGAATTTGAAAAGCTATATACAAAAAACGTTAAAAATCTCAATAAATGTCTTCAATTATTAAAAAGAGTTAAAAGCATTGTGGCAAATGGAGAAAGTATTCGTTTTTAGCAATGTCTTCTTTAACACATTGTTTTCTGAAGTAGTTTGCTGCAGATGCGTCAAAATGCGCCTACACGTGGGAAAGGGTTAATACAAAGGACCCTTTCTCACTTATAGACGCATTTTGACGCATCTACAGCAGACGACTCTTGAAACCTTAAATGTGTCACAATGTTTTTATCTCTTTTTCAATAAATATATTTTCAGAGATTTTCCATTTGTTTTCAAAGTCGTCTGCTGCAGATTTATTGTGTGGAAATGGGTTCTATGCTATTCTGATATATTCAGAAAAATAAACCTGAGATATTAACCCTTACCCAGATACAGACGCCTCTGCAGCAGACGAACTTTTGAAATACTGTGGCAAAAGAAGAAATTGCGCGGTATATTTATTTTCTACGGAAAGGTGAAAGTGTCTGTCTGCAGATTTCAAGATAATTTAGCAGAACTGTTTATTCTGTGACCCTCTACATATTTTAAAATCTTATGAATTGGTTGAAAGGCATAGAAACCAGATGGCAATTGAAAAAGGTAAAATCGAACTTTAAGCTTCAAATGATATCTCGTTCTTATCCACTGGACAAAAATACAAACGTCACATGAATGTTCTTTTGGCGGTCCATTTCTTAATTATGTTCCAAGATATATATATATATATATATATATTGTTTTATGCAATTTCTCCTTTGGCCACAATTGTTTCAATTTATTTCAGTATTTACATGTTTAACTTTATTTGTAAAGATTTATCGTGTTTTTGCCACGATGATTTCAAAGTCGTCTGCAACAGATTTGCCGCATGTGGGAAAGGGTTAAGGTTGTTGATAGCAAAGAAGGCGCTCATCACCACTAAAGTCGTTCCCTCACAGCTGTCATCGCGGTCTGCTCCTGGCTGTACATTCTTCCATGCAGCATAGCAGTTCATCATATTGATCAGAAAGGACATCAACTCCAACAGGAACACAAGGACCTTGGCAACTCAATCTTAAAATATAACAAAAATACAAATCAAAAGTCAACATGGCAACCTTTGATGTATATGTATTTTAAGTGATAAATATGTGTTATAAAATAATTAAAATTAAAGAAATTAACATTATTTTAATTTGTAATTTCCCTTACATGAGTGTATCCTCCAAGTTATTATGTCTATCTTAACTTAACTTATATTGTTCTGCCTCTACGCAGACAGTTAAACCGTAGCAGGAAAAACCAAAAATGTCGAGAGACTGTCCACTGCTTTAATTGGTGAAAGACTACAACAAATAAAATGCTAACGACACAAAAGTTAAATCACACCAAATACCTAAATATAAATGCAGCAAAACTGCATACATACCAAAGGGATGCAACCCTGAATTATCAGAAGTGCAAATGCATGAGTGAAGCAAGAGTTATTTCCCTTGGTACCAATCCACAGACCCACAACATTGTCAAAACTTGAAATGTGACATTTTCAAAGATATTTTTATTCCAAAAAATTTATGATAACAAATGCTTGACAACAATAACATTGTACACATCAAACAGCATGCTTGCAACCTGTTTTCAAAACAAACATTCCGATTCGGTTTCAATCCCTAAAACAACCATATGTATATAAATGAAGAAATGTTGAAAAGCGGCTCAAATAAATGTAAATAATGGTGGATCACCAAGATTAGCCCAAAATTGAATGGAAAATGGATTGTCTGTCATCTTCGCACCACAAGCATGACTTCTATTTTTAACCGGAAATCACGCAATAGGAAAGGAGTGTGTCTAATCGCCAGCCGACGCGGTTACGGAACATCAACCATCATTCTAACACTATTGACAATTTCTCTTCTATACACAAAGAAGGATTTGAGCGTGATCTAAATGCAGTATATCACTCTAAATTTCCGGAACTATTTTTGGCTGTTGAAATTCCCTCCCGCGTATTTTTCATACAACGTTTCTTAGTGCGCATGCGTTACTACGTTTGGCTTGACATTTTATGAATGAAGTCGCGATCGAGTTTCTGTTGTAAATGCCGTTTGGAAATTTGAATTGTAACGTTGACGTTATTGTTTTAAATGACGTCATTCACGTGTTTTACCAACATTTTTGGCGCGGTCGAAAACGTTGTGTTAGAATGAGACAGTAACAAATTGCCCATGATGAGTTTAAGAACAATTGAAAAAGTTATAATATAAATGAAATGTTCATAGACTGTTAATATAACTAATTTCAAAATGTTTTGTTAGTTGAAAAAATCGAATATTTCCAAAACAAATACAATAGGGAGTAAAGATGGAATAGCCTACACGTGATTTTATCAAGGAAAACAACGTCATGTCAAAACATAGTTCACCCTTAATTTGTATCCCTTCAAGTTATAAAAAAGTGCTAGAATTGAAATATATCTCATTTTGATTAATATACCAGCTCTTATATCACGCTTTGTCGTTCAGGTGTGTATAAATTAATCACTCAGGCCATTATCTATTTCCTAAATATAACACCTCAGTTATCCTGAAAGATTAAATAAATTAGACTTGCAAACATTACATTATAGGAGTGTTCGTTACGTTCAAGAGTATATCAAGACAATATCAAGTATATATATTTCCATTTAATGTAACACAAACCAGAGGCCATGAATTAATCAAAGCACTGAACGTACTGGTTGAACAGTTTTGTTGGTATTCGTAAATGAAGGTCAGACAGGCGGTTGAAAGTATATTTACACAAAAGGTAACTGGAACAAATCAAACGAAAACTTTGTTAACGGTCTGCAGTCACATATAATACACAATCGTCATGAAATGTGGTCAGTGTGTTTGTGTGGATCACCAGAGATTAAAAACGAGGTCAACAGATCCGTTCCAAGGAAACCTTATTGATACTATAGACGTCTCATTTTATAGGAAATTATCTCATTCATTATTCTTCATTAGAGCCATCGGCTAAAAGTGGACCAGATAAAAATGCATGTGGCTAAAATTCAATCTCTGTCCAAAATACCTTTGCGCTTAAGTTTTCAGGAAAAAAAGTCATTATTTAGAATCAGACATTAATGACCGTTTATTACACAGATCTTGCTAGGTAGGAATGTGTGATAAACATCTTCAGGTTGAGTGTAATAGACATAAAGGGTCACTTTTCATAATTGTTTATAAAAGTAGAAAAATGTCACTTTGAACAAATATACTCTATTAGATAATTTGATTATTTATTATTAAATGATTTCTACATTTGTTTATACGACCGAATAAAATGACTAATTGCACGTCCGACCACACTTTTTTGTATATATATATCTTGTATATTCGTATGATATTATGAAATATATATGTTTTGGTGATTTATAGGCCCATGGGGCCGGGTGTTAATAATAATTGTTAAAGAATAAATGTATACTATAAATGCTTTGTAACACATGTCACAATAATAAACAATTTACTTACTTACTTACTTACTTATACTTTTTTAAAAGTTATCAAGGGCTTGAATATCATATATGTACATTGATACCTAAGTACTGTTACACAGGTGAGTGAAATAGGACCATAATGGTCCTCGTGTTTATTAATAATTTCAAAGAAAACTACGTAAATTGTCTTTTTCTACCTTTAATGACCATCAATTATGTTACATCCTGCAGACTTTCACACTTAAATCTACATAACATGATGGCTACTTCCCTTGTGTGATTATCAACCCCATCCGTCACACGAGCATTGCAAACTTGGCAGTGGTTATAATGGTATCTGGTCTGGATGTTGTTGACACTGTCAATTCAAAAATCCGTGGGCATACTAACATTAAACTGCTTTTTCCAAGTGACTTACCTCATTGATATAGGACGGCATTCATATGACAAACATATCTTGTGTACATACACTTGCAACCGCCTGTCTGACCTTAATTTACGAATACCAAAAACAACCGACCAACCAGTACTTTCAGTGCTTTGACCACAGCATCTGTTTGACGTGAAAATAACTTCACTTAGAACTATTTGTTTCGGCGGAGCTTCCTGTGTTATTAGGAACGTAGTAACTCCGAAAATAGATTATTAGTTGCGTAGTTTGTTGACCCTCGAAGGGATGTCTGTCAACAACCGTCCTAAAAATCGTTTTCTGTTCAAATACAAGAAAGTATCATTTTCAAGTTGTGGTAGTTTCTGGACCAATAAACAGTATGACAATATAACAGCCAGTAGTAGTGTAAATACATTTAGTTTTAAAAACCAGTTAAATATGCATTGGAAATAGCTTCCTATCTTTGCACTGTACTTTCGAGGACTTGGTGCTTCGAAATTAATAAGAAATACTACAGAGGCAGTCCTTAGCCTATTGAATGTCTCTACACAAACGTAACCAGTGAAAGGTAAATCTAGCTCCAATAGGTGGCGTGGTCGCAGGTTGTGGCCATTGATTTTGTCCCGAATGATCTAAGATAGCCCTGGTCTGGAGTAACCTGTTCCTACCAACGTATGAGCGCATTAGACTGTACAGCTCGCGTTAAAAGAGCATTTCACTTTTGTTCCTGTATAGGTTAAACACAACAACACACTGTAAATATTCGTCTGGTAATAAAACGAATTTGTTAATTTAAAAGCATTATTTAATTTGTTTCAAACAAGGCATGACACTGATGTCCAGTTTTGTTTTAAATAACTAGAATATGTAGATACATATGTAAATAGTTGTCATTATAACTGTGTTAAATTTATCAGATGAAGAAATGTTCTCTTGAAAGAAGGGTTACAATGAATCAACCGACTAAAACGTCATTTCAATAAACATGTAAAAAAATCTTATCTAGTTAACCAGATAGTATGTTACTCATTAAGTGAAGTTCACCATAACTAGATAACCTGTTAGTGTCTACAGCGTGAAAAAGGTAACGGTTGGCAGTTCTGGGCACTTTCATGCCTGTTTTTAGTATTACGTTCCGAAAACATTAAAGAAGTGGTAACACGAATACTTTTTAGTTAAACAGTTATTTTATTACTTATTAAGGTGGAATCATACCTTTGAAATAACGTCGTTTTTGACGTCAAAACGTATGTTATTGCGACAATGATAGTGTGGTTAATGAAACCGCCATCACTTTTTCGTTGGAAGTGGTATTCGGATAAAATAGACGGCAGACAGTAGGGAATATCATTTTCTGCGTGCTGATATCAATTCCATACATCTACCATGAAAAATAAGATACCTAAATTCGAATTAAAAGGAAAGTTTCGCCAAAACATTTTATCAATGATAAGAATATTTCTCACATATTAAAAATTCGCCCGAGAGATTTTTTATTCAAATGATAAATAATTTAGGACACATGTTTGTCTACTATTTGCCGAAATTTCAAGAACATATATCGAGCCGATTTTTAATAAATCACAATGCTGTTAAACGTCTGTCGCGCTTCGGAATGACACTGCAGACTTATAGATACATCATGTTTTCATTATAATCATCAATTTCAATCTTTTAAGTAAGCTACCCCTTATAAATAAGGTAGGTTGTATTTATTTGCTTCTCTTTAAAGATTCAAAGTAGCTACGATATTGCAATTTATGTAGTAGATAGCGAGAATGATATTTTCAACAATATCGTGCATCAGTAACGCAACATATAACACTTTCGTGAATTAATGAGTAGTGACGGGTTGATACTTATTCATGCGAAGAAAATTGCATTTCAGGTATACAACAGTTACACAGCACAATATATGTATCAGTATATGCATGTACGAGGGGGGATCCAGAAGTAATAAGAATTCATTTATAACTTCGACACAAATCAAACTTGTGGAAAATAATCCTTAATTTTTCAAAAGTTCACATTTCTCTTACTCCCATGACAACTATTTGAATAATCGGTTGACAAATAACATTTCTGGGATATTATGAAAATTATGAGTACAATGGGGGCAGGCCACGGTAGTAACGTCACTCTGACGTCGCCGTTTGGAGGGAAACGAGTAGGTTTGAAAACGTGGATAAATATTTTAACAACAGTTATATCAACTGAATTGTTGCATCAACTTCCCCAGAAGTCATTGCTTAAAGACATTACAAATGAAAATTATTATGGGGAAAAACGACACTCAAATTGTATCCTATGAACACAAATGTCCCGATAGATGGACGAAGTAAAGGGACCATTATCGGTCATAATTTTTTTTGTGTGTGTGATTACATGTTGGGACTATTCTCTGACCGCGAAAACCCGATTTTCTTTTTGTGTTTCGTTATGTGATAAAAGAAATCTGACATTCGTTATGGAACAACAACATTTAACTTTTGTAATTTGAACAACATAAAAACAAATTAATGTCATGCGCATTTTCGGTGTCTTCTGTTTGTGTATATTTGAAAAATACGCAGCTTAAAATGGTTCTTGATTGTAAATTTATGCTGTGGCCCGCATATGCATCAACTCGTTAACGGTTTATATGACATCGATTTATAACTAAAATAATGACAATATTAGAACTATTAATTCGCCAATAGAGGTAGAGCAAAATTCCGTTGACTGCGTTGCAGCTAACATATCGCAATGGGCGTTCCGACGCGCGACATCGGTAAAACGGCATTCTGATTTACTAAAAATCGGCTCCACAGATTTTCTTAAAATTCTCGTAGTAGAAAGATTAATCGTAATGATATGAACTTCTTAACAAAATATCTAGGGTAAATGTTTAGTAACTTAAAAGTTATGTAATTACTTTGAAAATATTCCAGCGAATTTTTCATTAAAAATCGGGTACTTTTAATTTATATCATGACACAGGTAACTTATTGTTATTGGTGTTTGAATACCAAATCAAACAAGACAGAAGTGGCGTTTTCTTTCACCACGCTGTTGTTGTCACAAACACATACGGATTGACGTCGAAAACGACGTTATTTCAAAGGTATGATTCTACCTTAAGTGAAATTCGCAAACCCTAACTAGATAACCTGTTAATATTGTACACAACTGTAACTGGTTATCTTACGGCAGTACTATGCCACCATACATGTACGTCTACTCAGATCGACTTGGGTATGTGTTAAACACCGAACGGTAAAGTGTATAGAACTTGATTTACCGATTCGAAAAGGGGCAGGCATACACCACTAATGGTGGCGCCCTTTGAATATGGTGTAGCACTCAAAACATGTTTGCGAAACAACTGCTTTAACCTTTCTTACTCTAAATTTACTTTGCTTCATTATATCGTTTTTGATTCCAAATATTTTCCAATGATTATCGAGTCTGTTGAAATATATACAACATAACAAAGCTTTTTAAATCGGAAGTGTGCATCTTCTCGTGTTTCACCATACTTTTATATTTTCGATAATTATTGTGAATGCAATTTTATCCAAAATTAAAACACAAAAACTTCTGTCACTCCAATTTTTGCGGTAGCTTACAATGTTGGCCGTTGTTTCGCTAAGCTAAGCTTGTGTTTCAAATCAAAACAAAGCCTACCAGATTAATTCTCTTACTGATACAAATGACATTTGACGCCTCTCCAAATGTCTGAAAACATATTCACAGTATCAACGAGTGCACTAGTCGGGTACCTGGCGTACTATAGTAAATTAATACGTCTGACATGTACCAACAATGACGTTTACAGAACGACTTAAGTTATTCGATGCACTTGTTTCTCCAACTTTGAACTACGGGGCCCAGATTTGGGGAATGCATAAATCACCTGATGTAGAAGCTATGCATTCCAAATGTTGTAGAAAGATGTTATGTGTTAAAAAATAAACGAACCTCGAAGCTCTATACGGATAACTAGGAACTATACCAATGTACATTCAAAGAAAAATAATAATGATAAAATATTGGATGAAAATAATATCTCTAAATGAAAATAGTATTCTATTTAAAACGTACAACATGTTAAAAACAGATGCCGAAAATGGACATACATTTAACAATAATAACTGGGCTTACACCATTAAGCAAATTTGAGATGAATCAGGGTTAATATTATTATGGGAAAATCAATCAAATATAAAAATTGAATTGCAGCCAATCAAGTATTTTATTATAAAAACATACTATGCGAAATGGTATAGAACTATAAATAACTCACCAAGGTTAGAGTCATATTGCATATTCAAACATTCGGTAGCTCTTGAAAAATACTTACACGTGATTAAAGTACCAACATATAGAACAGCATTAGCAATATTTAGAACTTTAGCTATAGAACAAGGAAGATTTACGAATAATCCTTAAGAGTGAAAAACTTGAAAAGGTATTATTTTACATGGACAACGACACCAACATTTATCAATCTCATGTCTGAAACATCTAAAACAACTATAAGCCGATTAAGTAGATTTATTTATGAGGCAATGTTAATCAGAACTTAACATGTATCCACCTACAATCACCACTACTTTGCTCTTCCGAAAATTGTATGTTTACCTTTACGAAATTCATGTCTTTGTGTTAAACTGTATTTGCTTTAAACATGTATGTATGTTTTACGCAATAACGCTTATTATTATTAGTTTCCACATAGACGGTTAGCCAATTTGTGGAGGACGAGTGATGAACTTGGGAGTCATTATGGAATAGAAAGAGCCGACATAACTTGTTTTTATTGTTTGTTAAATGGTAACCATCTTATTTTAGAAGATTTGTTTGTTTGTTTGTTTTGAGTTTAACGCCGCTTTCAACAGCTTTGGTCATATCACGGCGGTCAGTGCACCTACCCCATGATTTCCTGGCTTTCCCACACCAGTACTTACACAACATTCTTTCGTAGCCACTGACTACTTTCTCACATAGATCAGAGGTGAGAGGCAATGGAAAACATCGCCCGAAAGAATGTCGCCGCAACCGGGTATCGAACCCGTGACCTCCAGATCACGAGTCAGATACGCTACCAATTGAGCTACCCGGCCGGGTTATTTTAGAAGAAGAGTATCATGCATTTTTCATTATCCCTCAAATATTCTTGTGTAAGGTAAACTATTTATTTAATTGGTATTGTGGAAGAACTGAAACGATTGATTGTATTATCTTGATGAAAATTAATAATTATAAAACCTTAAAACTTTTCATGATAAATACAAAACCTATGGGGGAAATTGATAATTTGTAGGAACATTTATTTTAAAAGACATGAATTTTGTGTTTTCTGTAATGTATTGTTTGTTTTGCATATAGCATATTTATACTTAACATATTGCAATTGACATAACCTATCTTTCTCATAATGTTTTATCATTTGTAACATTTGATTATGTATTTTGTTCGGCGGCCTTTGATTACGTAAATAAATAAATTGAAATTGAAAAGTGTCACATTTAACTTTGGCATTGGTCGAGAAGAATGTAGGCCGAGCTCGGAAGCCCTGGATTTAAAAACCAGACCGCGTCATTTACAACCGAGATACCAGGACTCGGCCTAAACACAGTTAAAATGTATACGAAATGTAAAAGGAAGTAACGTATACACACGACGCAATAACTATTATGATCAATATCCTTGACGAACATATATCCTGTTTAAGTTTATGACTAAACATGGCGGTGAAGATGTTCACGTGGATTTTATCGGTGGTTATGTGTTTTGTTTATCTGCAGGTGACTTGTAAGTACAATAAGTATCATTATTACTATTACACTTTAGAGAACCGCCAATGTCCCAGAATCGATTGGTATCGTTGACGACAGCGTTAGCAATATGTTTAAGTGTTTGCGCTCAAGCTCTGTTTTAACATTTTCCATTTTCCTTTAGACTCTTTCATCTTTAAAATCTGACTTCGATTTCTTTTCACGTTATAACAGTTTTGGAATAGTCCGATAACTAAAAAAAGCCAAACAATTAGGATTTCAGATGAGACAGCTGATTACCAGCTGACTTGCCTAAATCTGTTTTGTTTGCAAAAACATCAGTAGTGCCATTGGAGCTGAAACAAATAAAGTTTACGATCATCAACATATCCTGATTTTAATTTGATTTTTCTCTTTATTATTAGAATTACTTAAGTCATTGTAGTGTACGTATTGAAAGTAGTGCAATGTAGCACTACTGCTACTGCTGCTGCTGGAACTTAATGAAAACCAGCTCGGGATTATCCATTTTCAAATTAAACGAAGCGACTTATTCAAGTTAAATTATGGAAACTCTCCATAAATGAATGTATAGTTGTTGAATACAGTTGAAAACATTGTGACAGTAGGAGAAATTTCTCATCATAAGCAATTTCCCCTTTTGCCATAATGTTTCGCAAAAGACGTTTGCTACATATGCGTTACGTAATCTCTCTCTCTCTCTCTCTCTCTCTCTCTCTCTCTCTCTCTCTCTCTCTCTCTCTCTCCCTCTCTCTTTCTCTCTCTTTCTCTCTCTCTCCTCTATTCTCTCACTCTCTCTCTCTATGTTGTCTCCTCTCTCTCTCTCGCTCTCTCTCTTCTGTCTATTCACTTTCTATCTCTTCCTCTCTATCTCTTGCTCGCTCTGTCTCGCTCTCTTCCACCGGTCTCTCTCTTTCTATCACTCTCTCTCTCTCTCTCTCTCTCTCTCTCTCTCTCTCTCTCTCTCTCTCTCTCTCTCTCTCTCCTCTCTCTCTCTCTCTCTCTCTCTCTCTCTCTCTCTATCTCTCTCTCTCTCCCCCTCTCTTTCTTCTTATTCTTTCTTTTATAACATCAGTCATGTTGTGTCGTAATATATTTTATCTACATTATTTTTAATGTACAAATGTGTATGCGGAGAGGGACATTATTAGTTAAATATATCGTCCCAATCCAATTTGAATATGATGTATGTTATTCAAAATGTAAATATGAGATAATAAAACTATTTTAAACTAATGTAAGATGCTTTGAAACACTTAACATACTCTTCTCTGCTTCAGTGAGTTCAGCAATTCAACAATTCAACCGTGACCATTCTATATCGTATATCAGTTCAGGCTCAAATGAACTTGAATTTTGTTGCAATGTCGTCTTGATTTTTCCTGTACTTCATGCACAATCATATGACACACATGACCGAACACTTATAGCCTTCAATCCTAACTGTATTGTTTATTTTACACATAAAATAGTTAATTATGTTGTTGTGCCAGAAGGCCGTGGTACAGGTTTCTTTTAAAAAAAAGATATATAACTTTAATATTCTTGTGCATAGGTATAAATTAAATTCGAAAATTGGTGCATTATCAAAAGCATTATCTTCATCATAAATCAAAGAACTTGTAGTAAGATGGGTGCATCGAAGTGTACCTTTGCGCATCTTCCCATTTTGTAATGATAAGGTTGACATTTTACGCCTCATTGAGCTACACTGTTTAATTTCATGTTTTGAAAATGAAAGCAATTTATTAATCTATATGTAAAGACCGTGTTCATCTTCCCTCCATCTTCGGTACCCAGGCTATTCATACAATATATGATATGTTGTATGAATAGTCTGGGTACCGAGGATGTCTTCCCTCATACATTGCAATACATATGTATATAAAGATTGACTTACTGGTGTCAGGATAAATGCAGTAGTAGTTTGGGTAATTTATTTCCATTAGCAAGATGACAATCTTATTACAATCAGATCAAAACACTTCGTTGTTCGTATATTGGATCTGACGACACCGCATAAAAGGTCATTTCAAATTGACCTTGTACACTTTTATAGGCATGAACAGGGGTTCGTGTTTTGTCCAATGAAATCTTTGATACAGAAAATGCTCGGTTCTAAACAATCGGAACAATCGACAAAGTGCCCAATAATAGATACATGGCAACTGATCACAACTGATCACAATACCGTTACAACCTCAACCCATTTATAGGAAAGCCGTGGTGGACTCTCATTCGCATGTGTAAATGTGTGTGGCTTAACTCCAAAAAAATATCCCTGAATCGATCAACACTATAAACTATGTAGATGTGTTTTCGTGTCTTGAAACTCATTGTGATGATTATGACTCAGTTAGCATTGATGGTTACGATTGCTTTTTCAAAAATCGGAAACAGAAAAGTTATAAAAAGTCAGGCGGTATAGCCACTTTTGTAAGACATTCTTTGTCTCAACACTTCTCTATATCGAAACTGAGTACTAGTGCGACTATACTCAATGGTTTAAACTGTCGAAAAAATTATATTCTATTTTGAAGAGGATGTCCTCTTTGCAGTGGTTTACGTCCCCCCTAAAACTTCAAAATGTTTCAAAAAGGAGAAACTTGATGCTTTTTTTTCGGAAATATCAAGTCAGGCGGTATAGCCACTTTTGTAAGACATTCTTTGTCTCAATACTTCTCTATATCGAAACTGAGTGCGACTATACTCAATGGTTAAACTGTCGAAAGAATTATTCCTTTGGAAGAGGATGTCCTCTTTGCAGTGGTTTACGTCCCTCCTGAAACTTCAAAATGTTTCAAACAGGAGAAAGTTGATGCTTTCTTTTCGGAAATATCAAGTTCTTCCTGTAGGAACAAATACACGATATTACTTGGCGACTTTAACGCCAGATCATCAAACATTCCTGATGTTGCTGATATGGACAAAACTATATTTGATAGTATAGATGTTGATATCGGCAGCATCTTTTGCACGGGTATACACGAGTATCTGTGTAGAAATGACTTGAGTATTGTGCGCCATTCACAGGATAATGTTGTCAACAGACTGGGAAGATTACTTGCAAATTTCTGTAGATTTAGCGATTTTGTCATTTTGAATGGTAGATAATTTTCTGACAAAATTGGACACTTAACATGTAAAGATACCTCTGTGATGTTATTTCGTCATGTGAATCAATACCATTATTTGATGGTTTTAACGTAGAAAACTTCTGCTCTATACTTTCTGATGTACACTGTTGTCTTAAGTTTAAATTATCTTCCATTAAAATTGATAGCAATACTCAATTTGGCAAATCGAAAGATAAGATAGGTAAATTGAATGCAGATGAAATGGAAGACTTTCTAAATAACATAAATATGTCAGTTATAAGTGAACTAACAGAAAAACTTAGTATAACTGATATTCCTTTGGACCAAAGTAGTATAAATGAGATAGTAGCCACTCTTGAAACTGC
Source organism: Serripes groenlandicus (assembly GCA_031761405.1). NCBI lineage: Eukaryota > Metazoa > Mollusca > Bivalvia > Cardiida > Cardiidae > Serripes > Serripes groenlandicus. The sequence continues at coordinate 6,609,204 of JASEVX010000011.1, forward strand.
TATAACAGACTCCGCCAAGGTACCATTTGGTGTAAACTGTAAATGTAACAAAAAACGCAAACTCAAGAAATAGTTTAATACCGAATGTAAAGTAGCTAGAAATGAATTTCATATGTGCAAACGTAGGTACAGCCATGTTAAAAATAGTGATACTAAAGATGAAATGTTAATGTCCTCTAAAAGTTATAAGTCAGCCATTCGAAAATCAATGCTATCGCATAAAAAGGAAGTTCGTAAAAGAATTCGTAATATGAGTAGTAAATCTCCGAAAGAATACTGGACCTATATCAATAGTCTAAATAAAAAAAACCCAGAACGTGCTGATGTCGATATCGAAGCGTTTAATGATTTCTTTAAAAATCTGAATAGTGATAATGTTAATATAATTGAAAACATTCAAACAGAATACCCAACTATTGACAATACTTTGAATGATACTATAACAATTGAAGAAATTAAACGTTGTATAAACAAACTAAAAAATGGTAAAGCAACTGGTTTTTGATAAGGTTTCAAATGAGTATTTCAAAGCTACCAGTAACATTTTAATGCCATTTTATCACAAATTATTCAATACAGTTTTAGATACTGGACTTATCCCAGAATCCTGGCTTGTAGGCTGTATCTTTAAAAATAAAGGCGATATCACTGATCCCCAGAACTACAGGCCTATCACTATATTGAGCTGTATAGGCAAATTATTCACTGCTATTCTGAATAACAGATTATCAGATTTCCTAGAAAGTAACAATTTGTTGAATGAATATCAAGCAGGATTTAGGAAAAAAACATTCAACTACTGATCACATCTACATACATACGCTTGCAGAAATTTGTAAACGCCAAAATAAGAAACTTTTCTGTTGCTTTGTTGATTTCCAGAAGGCTTTTGATTCGGTATGGCGTGCCGGGTTGTGGAATAAATTTTTCATCTGTGCAAGGGGAGTACGCCAATGTGAAAACCTCTCACCTCTTTTATTTTCCTTATTTTTAAACGACGTAGAGCATCTTCTTTCTAGTAGAACTAATTTAGGTGTTGTATTATCTATCGAATCTATTGACATGTATCTCAAACGTCTAGTTATTCACTATGCTGACGATACTGTAATTTTTACGAATAATGAAGAGGATATGAATTCACTTCTAGACTGTTTCAAAGACTATTGCCCTCTATGGAAATTAGACATAAATTTTGATAAAACAAAAGTTATGGTATTTGGAGACAGATTTCGCAGAAAAAGAAAACATTCCGTTGGAAACAGACACATTGAGGTTGTTGATACATTTAAATATCTTGATATTCTGTTCTCGAAAAATAGAAACTTTTTAGTAAGGAAATGTCTTTTTAGCCTTTACAAAAAAGTACGAAATTTAGATTTACCCACTGATTGTCAACTTAAATTATTCGAAGCTACGATTCTACCGATACTTACCAACGGTTGCAAGGTCTGGTTTCTTTCCGATTAAAGCTTACTTGAAACTGTGCAGACGGAATTCTTGAAACATATATTACAGGTTAAAAAGAGCAATCCCCATGTAATGCTTTTCGGCGACCTCGGTAGATTCCCAATTCATATTTATATTAAAAAATGCATTATTGGTTTCTTGTATAATATAATTTCAAATCATGAAAAATTGTCTTATAGTTTGTATAAATTTATTTACACTGATAACACCAAAACAATAAACATTACAGCTGGTTAATGCACATTAAGTCAATATTTGATGAATGCGGCTTAAGCTACATTTGGATCAATCAAAATTTCCCCGGAAGTAAAAACATAATAAAATAAATAAAATCGAAACTTGTTTGAAACAGCAGTACACACAAAATCGGCATAGCTCTATTATTAACTCATCTAAATGCGCTAATTACCGTATGTATAAAACAGAACACAAATATGAACAATACTTGAATATACTAACGCCCTTTTATACACATGTTTTTGTAAATTTTAGAATGTGCAATGACCATCTTCCAATCGAAAAACTTCGTTAGTCTAATATAAATCCTCACGAGAGAATTTGTAAAATATGCAATGCCGGAGATATAGGTGATGAATATCACCATTTGTTTCAATGCGCATATTTTAACAACTTGCGAAAAAAAAAATTATACCTGTAAAGTATAATAGAAATAACAATCTTCTAAGTTACGAATCACTCATGAATGAGAATGAAGAAAATATCCTGTCTAAACTTTGTAAATTCATAAATATCATTTAAAGATATTTTCAACAATCACCGGGCCATTTCTCTCTTCTCTCTTTTAATTGTATCTCTTTGCCTATTTAAGTGCTACATAGTCTGGTTTTCTTTTTGTTTATATTTTGTTATTTAACGTACCTCTTGTGACATAATTATGTATGTGCTGATTGAAAAAAATAAACTTGAAACTTGAAACTACGTCTCTATCTCATTATTTATACGAGTTATGTAAGCTGTTTTATACCGAATGATTTGGTAAGCGACAATTTGATTAGTTGACGCAATGGTCGAACTATATATGAGCTAGCGACGTCTAGGTCTGGTTTTAGTGAGACTGGGTGTAATCGGACAACATGTCCCAACCTTCAATGAAGTATTAACACTACATTGTAACTGGTATAATTCACATATTTATCTAAAGTGGCATTTTTATATAAGGGAAGAAATCCGTGTAAAAAAAGTTCTAATCGTTTTTTTTCTAAAAACAAGAAGCTCGGTTTGGGATTAACCACATTAATACCAGGTTAATATACGGTATCTGATGTTACACAAGAGCATACAGTCACGAATTATACATTACTGCAAGATTTCAGGATTTAAAAAACACGTAGCCGTTCATGCCGTTAGAATCGTAAAATCGCTTACGGAAATGTTTCCCAAAAGAACACCTGCCTACCCTCTAGCGGAATTCAAACACAACATCTAAGCATCAACACAACTGTATTAGACCTATTTAAACGTTGGGTGTTCAATACAAACCGTGGTGAGATAACATGTACATAACTGTTATAAAAACACACTTAGTTCAATGAAGCATATATACGCAATAAGTATGTTTATCTAGTGATTTTAAAAGTAAAATAAATCCTGTTTAAAAAAAGATGATTTGGTAAGTCACAGAAGCTTAGCATTATCTTATTTCCATAGTTTTCTGTAACAAACCTGAAATCATCTTAAGTTACACAGTAAGTAAATGTTTATTGTTTGGTGTTAAACACCGTTTTCGACATTTTTTATGTTATATCACGGAGTTTCCTGGGTAAGTAACCAGTACTACTGATCCATTTATCCTGACATCAGCCAGTCAGTCGTAATGCTAACCATGCAACTCTCAGCGCCACGGAAGGCAGCCATTACTACCATTTTTAATGTGGTATGACCCGGTCAGGGATCACACCTCTGACTTCCTGAGGTGGACGCTCTACCACTTCACCATCGAGGCGGTAAAGTAAATGTTTATCTTGTGCTAAAATAATTATGCTGTTTATTAGATTATTTATTGTGTATTGCCTCAATGAACTAGGTGTGTTTTTATAACAGTTGACTTGTGTACATTTTATCACCCCCAATGTTTGTATTCGACACCAACCTTTAAATAGTTGTGGTTCATGTCACGTGATCTCACGACTCGATTCGTTCCCGTTATTTCTCGCAATTTCGTAATCTGTACCTACAGAAAAGGGAAAGACTATTTTATTTAAATAATTAAAATATGAAAGTTTTCTCATGCTACAGTCTAATTAGAATCAAACATCACCTCATGAAGGTTTATAAGGGAAAACAGTTGTTATTTTACTATTTGTTTTATGAATTTCTATAAAAGTGTAACTTTAAGTGTTCAAAATTTAAATATATATTTATCTTTTTACAGACTATTTTTTTTTTATAATTATCTAGATTAAAGATGCCAAATGATGTTGAATGTTTTAATGTTCTGTATTTTGAATAAGGTAAAATCATGTATAATCTAAATAAGATGTGAGAAAGGCTATGTTAAGGATCTAAAATGGATACTGTTTCTCAAAAGTTTCTTTAACTAATTGGAGGACAACAGAGCCAGGTCTAACTGCTCGAATGCACAGGCCTATCTGGATCTACACTTGACGTAAAGAGCAAAAGGTTGCCTCTCTTTAGATCGATGCTCATGTGTTTTATATATTGTTATGTAGATGCCTCAAATAACATAGATGGAGCGCTGGAACCGAACGACCTGAAAGAAGAAGTTGAGATATACCAGGATCTCAGAAATATTGTAGGCCTTCTATCAAGGCTAAACAACCCTAGGGAAAAACACCTGAACAAAATAACCAAAGTTAAAGATGAAACAATCGATAAGAAAGGTAAGATACATGCATATGGCTGTCATATTACTGCCATTATTGACATTTCTACGCATATGAATTAGCACGGTGAGTAAGTGTATTGGACTCGCGATAACTCGGAAGACGAAAGAGAGATAACTTCGAGTTATCGAGGTTTTCGTGGGATCAACTTATTTATGCTAAATTCTTTGAGGCATTTTTAGCTTCGTAATTCATTTGTATTGAATGCATGCCAGTAATACAATCACACCAAGAAAACAGCGTTACAGCAGATTTGACTACTTTTTTATCTATACGAACTGATGCTATCAGAATCTATAAGAAGTGACATCATATTCCGACAGGTATAGGCTTTGATTAGCATGTGTGGATGTACAGACTCATCTGGATATATACTATTTACAAAAGCCAAGTTGTATCTTTTTTCACGCAAGGTCTTATTTTGGTCATAGGAAAAGGTATACTTATACTATGGATTTATACAGGTTGTTATCTATCAACCGGTTTTTATCACTTGACAATGCTTGTATCCGACGTAATATACCCGTTACGTATTTCATTATATGTTACGTGTGTAATATAACATGACCGAATCATTATTTATGTATTCTGCGAATGTTTACACAATGGCTGAGAACGTGTATTCGGTAAACACAAACGTCATGATATATGGACGAGGTAAAGGGACCATTATCGGTCATAAAAATATATTTTTGTGTGATTAGTTTACAGTCTATTATGTATTATATAGAGATTATTCAACTTATTTTTTGAAAGATAAGAATATAATTCACGAGCCGTCTCGTGAATGGGAGTGACGTCACGAGTGACGTAGTCACGAGTGGTTCCTCCCATTCACAAGACGGCGAGTGAATTATATTCTAATCTTTGAAAAAATGAGTTGAATAATCTGTTTATTACATTTCATTTTTATTTGTTGTAATACATTAATTTTTTAAATACGTGTCTTCAACCATAGTTTATATTTACTGTGGAATATTGTTTGTCGTTTTACTTACTTTGCGCATTATTTTCGGATGAGGCGTGGCCATGGAAAAAAGGGAGGGGCACGCATGCGCAATTGTGTAGTAGATTATAAAAATGTAATACACTGGTGTGTAATAACAATACATCAACGATTATGATTTTTTTCTTTCACCGAGATATCCTTATCTTTGATGGATAGAAATGTAATAAATCTTGGGAATGTTTCCTGACACCGAAAAAACGATTTTTTTTCTGTGTTTCGTCATGTGATAAAAAGATCTGACATTCGTTGTCATTTCATAAAGTTTTATTAAACTTGTCCAAGAAATTTGTTATTAAGCTCGCCAAATAATAACAATTTTCCTGAACTCGTTTTATAAAACTTTATATAAAATGACAACTCATGTCAGATCCTATACATATATATATATATATATATGATTGTATTTCCTGTATGTTTCACACATATAGTTCTGATATTTAGTGAAAAAAAAATAGCCAGTACAACTCAACTCCATCTCATTAAAACAAGACCCAAACTTAGCAAACGCTCATATAGCTCTAATGACTGACTATTCCAGGAAGTTTCAGATTGACCTTTGCGGCAGCTAATCAAATTGGCGCCTACAAAATCGTTACCTATCACCAACGAAGATAACTCACTTTAATAAACGAGACAGAAAAGCGCGGTTTGTCGAATGCATTTGGTCAATTTGAGACTACCTTTTGTGCAGTGTCGAAAAATCTAATATACGTACAAGCGAAGTATTTTGGTCTGATTTTAATGAGATTGAATTCGACGTTATGAATACATACATAATTTTTTTATTTGCAGACATTGTTGAACGAACGAGGATAACGTTATATACCGCTTGCCGCATTTGTCAGTCAGTACCTGGTTTTAGGTATGTAAATGTTGTTTATAAATGTACTGTGTCGGACGATATTCGGGTTACGTGGCATTCTATTTTTTAATGATACATGGCTCATATTGGTTAATAACAAATAACGTTACGCTTCCATGTTTATACCAGAGGTTGACGAGTCCATGTAGCTAAGTCGGTAGCGACGCGGGCTGTCAATCTAGGGGTTGTTAGCTCGAATCCCAGTTAGGTCAGTGTTCTTTCCGTCCTTCGTCAAAAGTATATGAGACAAGCGTCGTTCGTCTTCCACCAATGGGCTAACAGTCTATGTTGAAGAGTAGCCAGTTGGTTGTAAAGACTTGTGTTTGGTGTACTGGTATGAAATTGGCAGGTAATACACAGGTAATACACAGGTAATACACAGGTACAAAGAAGGTGAACTGGTCGCCGTGATATAACCAAATGAAACGTTGAAATGGCGTTAAATCCCAATGATTCACTTAACGAATCGTTTTACTAAAACTTGATTCTAGGTGTGCCAAGTGTTTATAACGGTACATGCAAATACACAGTGTAAGTCAATGTGAGGCTAATGATCGCTAAAGTCTGACTCCTTGGTGATGGCAACCAGAACACATTTCGTCTGGGGTGGCTTACTGTGTCCATAAAGCTCGATATAGATAAATTGAGGACATTTGTCTGTTCTTGAGTGGATATGGAATATATCTCATCGAGAAGTGATACAATTGAATATTTTCACGAGCGCGTAGCGTTGAAATATATTCCATATCCACTCAAAAATAACAAATTATCTTTTTATTTTATGATAATTGATGATGAAATAATGGAACTATTTAGTGTCTTCGTACCCGTTCACACGCGGACGAATCTGTGTGAATGTATTTGTTTACTACACAATGTCAGACAATGACAATAAGATTTGTTAAATTTACGGAATACGGAATTATACATGGGTATAGATAAGATAAGGTTAATTATCACATGACAATGCTTGTATCCGATCTAATAATATACCCATTACGTATTTCTTTATATATATATATATATATATATATATATATATATATATATATAACGTGTGTAGTATAACACGAACGGAAACTAGGAAAATGACGTCATACCTATATAACTCACAGTGTGGATGATATGGATTATATCTCACTGATAGAAATCAGTATCTCATCGTTTAGCAAACGTAAATAAACTCGCAATATTATTGAAATAAACGAATAAGATAGATACGAATTTAATCATATACAGTAATTTAAAATGACATCTACTATACAAAAGGAAAGCTTATATAAATCGACGGTATTTTACATCTCTTTTAGTAAATTCTATGATCACCATATATTTATAAACTTCAACATAAGTCGGGGTGTGTGGATATTTTGTAATGTTTGTTGAAAGTTTTTATAAATGTACACATGTAAGTCATTTTTATATTTTCAGATCCAAACGAGGCCGGACACATTTTTGTTATCTTATTAAAGATCGTTGTTAGTTACTTTTTTCAAGAGGATGCCATATTTAACAGCGTAGAGTTAAAGAATTTCGAAAGTACAACTACTAAATGCGGTTCAAATACAGAAAACTGATGCAATTATCTACACAATTCCAACCATCATAGTCACTACTGATTGCGTCATTACATTGTAGATGACAATATATTCACTATATTACTTTATATTGCACGGTTAAGCGTGTATATATTGAACAATCATATGGAATAAAAACTTCTCAATCTACAGTTAAGAACACCATGAAATTGACAAATTTACTGTCCATGCTCCGCTCCGTTCCGTTCAGTTTCGCTTCGCTCACGTTCCAATCCGCTCTTAAAGCGTTCAGTCGTTCAAATCATTGTGATTGCTTTTTTCCGTTCCGATCAAATTGATCGCTTTTTTACGCTCATTCGGAACGCTTTTTTTTCGATCAAAAGTTGTTTCATAAAATAATTATCGAGTAAATTGTTGCAACCGCTCAATGAGTGAAGCATTCATGTGATTTGATGTTTTCATTCATTATGATTGTTCCGTTTAGAGCGCACAATTCCGTTCTGCTCTTAAAGCGTTCCAACTTCGTTCCAATCACGCTCACGATCCAAACACGTTCCGCTCAGATTGTCAATTTTATGATGTTTAACATGTATGACGGGACATTTCACATTTCTCTGAAGTATGGTACTTTACTATAAATGCGTTTGTTCTAAAAATGTTTATGACATACATGTAGTATAATGCTTCTCACATGCTCCACTGGCTATGTCATTTGTAATAGTTGTGTATCCTGTTTTTTTCACGGGCCATGTGGCCTACTGAACTTGTATCTGTAATAAACTTCTATAACTAACTTTAACTATATAAAGAACACTGTCTGATCAGAATCCGTCTCTGATTGATAGCAAGTAACTCAATCAATCTTCAAGTTTATAGAAAAATATTATTTGCCACGCGTTGATCTTCAAAAATTGCTCTTGAATTACATTAAACCAGGGACGTAGATAAGAGGGATAAGTAACTAAGTTGTATACTGAAATATCACCCGTCCCAACATTTGTAGCAAATAAAACTCAAAAACTATTGAAGATATGAACAAATATTTTCTTCTATTACATTCTTCTATTGTAATAGAAAAGATATGTGTTAATACACTACACGGTTTGATACTATTTTATCCTTATGAATAATATCAGTCTATTAATTATTTTAATACACTAAACGTTTTGATACTATTTTATCCTTATGAATAATATCAGTCTATTAATTATTTTAATACACTAAACGTTTTGATACTATTTTATCCTTATGAATAATGTCAGTCTATTAATTAAAATTCAAAAATGACAATACCTGTGTCTTTTAAACCAGTCTTTTTTTTTAAAGACAAAGACATTCCAGTATCTCTAACTTTAGTTGAAATTTTAAACTTTCAGAATATGTATGTTTTGTTTATGTGCCAAATGTGACTTCAAAGTTTTATTTGCTACAAAATGTTAACATTTGGACTTTATTTCTCTATGTGATATTTTAACCAGATAACAGGTGTATAGGTGGAGTTGTTTATCACTCTTATCTACGTCTCTGATTAAACATAATAAACTTTTGAAATAAAATTACCATAAGAATGAAATTACTAATTTGTTGTTAGCCCTTATCCTGGTATTCGAGACACGAAGGTCAAATTACGCCAAATACATCCGTGACCACGCTGAGCCAAATAGTCCCTAATAAACCTTTGTTTGCGTAGAAATAATTGTATACCGTCACAAGAAGGCATTGAATATTATGACATTGAGTTAAAATTCGTTGTAAATGTATTAAGGATGCACTGGAAAAGTTTTCGTTTGATTTGTTCACGTTACCCCTTGTGTACATACACATGCAACCACCTGTCTGAGCTTCATTTACGAATACCAACACCACCGTCCAACTAGTACTTTAAGTGCTTTGATCACATCATTATGTTTGGCGTGAACATTACTCCGCTTAGAACTTTTTTGTTTCGATGGAGCTGTCTGTGTTATAAGGAACGTAGTAACTCAGAAAAAAACCGTTTATTAATTGTGTAGTTTGTATTCTCTGGAATGGATGTCTGTCTGTCAATACATTTGTTCATGGAGAAGTTAATACATTTGTTTATGGAGAAGTTACTAAGAGTATATCTTTTATGATGTACCGTCCTGTTGTATTATACCATTATACCGTCACGGTCGCGGGAAGGTCCATCCATGGCACGCAGACTCTGAGTAAGGGACTGACTCGCTGGTGCCAGGATAAATGGACCAGAAAGTACTGGTAACTTACCCAGGAAACACCGTAATATAGATGAAACATTGTTGAAAACGGCATAAAACCCAATACAAATAAATCTCGCATCATAACGATTGAGCTTTTAATTTAACGTTGGATAATATGCCCTCGGACGAGTTGCGAGCAGTGTTGATCCAGATCAGCCTGTGTATAAGAAAGGTATGATCAGAATCCCTGTTCGTCTATGAATTAATATTTTATTAAACACCCTTCTATACGGGAATCGGGAAATTAACTAGGCTGTAGAATCCCCGTTCGCCTATGAATCAATAGTTTTTTAAACACCCCTTCTATACGGGAATCTGGAAATAAACCAGGCTGTAGAATCCCTGTTCGCCTATGAATTAATAGTTTATTAAACACCCCTTCTATACGGGAATCAGGAAATAAAACAAGGCTGTAGAATCCCTGTTCGCCTATGAATCAATAGTTTATTAAACACCCTTCTATACGGGAATCGGGAAATAAACCAAGCTGTAGAATCCCTGTTCGCCTATGAATCAATAGTTTAGTAAACACCCTTCTATACGGGAATCGGGAAATAAACCAAGCTGTAGAATCCCTGTTCGCCTATGAATTAATAGTTTATTAAACACCCTTCGATACGGGAATCGGGAAACAAACCAGGCTGTAGGCATGTGTGGACGAATCTGGATCTATATTTGTCGCAAATATCTGGAGGCCTTTTCTCCTAAGCCGAGGTTTAATGGATCGATTAATTAAACTAGAACGTTTGCTTTTTTATCGAATTCTGATTTATAAAACTGGAAGGAAGACAATGCATATGAAGGAGAATGCCAACCTGGTGACCAATAACTCTCGGGTTCGAATCATTTGATGAGCGGATTAAACCTTGAGGATCTCTCTAAGCAATATTTCGTTTAAAACTGATCAATATCATTCTTTGGCACAGCTTGCGTCTACCCGAATGTCTTGGGCGTACAGTTTAGATTGACATGAATCATATGACGTCACTCCATCAATAAAATAATATATGATATGATTGGTAGATTCTTTGATTGGTATCGGAAACATACCAAACGTGTTCAATGAACGCCGGGCTGGTTAACGTGGATTCCTTGATTGGTATCGGAAACATACCAAACGTGTTCATTGAACGCCGGGCTGGTTAACGTGGATTCCTTGATTGGTATCGGAAATATACCAAACGTGTTCATTGAACGCCGGGCTGGTTAACGTGGATTCTTTGATTGGTATCGGAAACATACCAAACGTGTTCATTGAACGCCAGGCTGGTTAACGTGGATTCTTTAATTGGTATCGGAAACATACCAAACGTGTTCATTGAACGCCGGGCTGGTTAACGTGGATGTGTCACGTGTCCTGTCTACAGGTACGATGGATGAACCTATATCAACGTTACATATTGCAGCGAACAGTCAAACTATAAAATCGCATTCCGTGTACAGAAACCTGGACTAAGGAAGAACCGTGCTACTGGAAAATAAACCAAACCTTCAGCATATTTCAAAGTAACACAAAATAAAGGTGTCAAATAAAAAAGCAACACAGGCAATTTGTCATGTTTATTTATACAATAAATAATTTATTATACATTTTAGTTAACATTGGATTTATTTACATTTGTATTGTATTTACTATTTACGGCTGAAACAATGTGAATGTTATTTTATCAGCCTAACTTTCATTTTATTACACACAATGCCAGGAGATTTTAAACTTAGGCAGCCACAATTTCCAAAGTATGTCACACTAGAAAATGTAGCTATGGTTAGAAACCATGCATGAGATTCATCATTCCGTCAAAGATGGAACTCCATGCAGTTTCGCATACTCCATGCAGTTTCGCATGCTTTAAGCCGAGCCCCGGTAGCTCAGTCGGTAGCGACGCGGGTTGTCAATCCAGGGGTTGTGAGTTCGAACCCCAGCTCGGCCAACATTCTTTTCGACGTTTGACAACAGTCATTGTGACAAGCGTCATTCGTCTTCCACCAATGGGCTATCAGTTTATGTGGAAGAGCATCCAGTTGCTTGGAAAGAATGTTGTATGTAGTACTGGTGTGAGAAAGCCAAGAAACAGGAAGGTAAACTGGCCCCGTGATATGACTGCAAAATTGTTGAAAACGGAGTTAAACCCCAATCAATCAATTCGCATGCTTTTAGTATTCACGCTGCGGACCGATACATCAAGCGACATATCGGCAATAATCACGAGGAATAACTGTTATAAAAAGTAACCCTTTTCGATCGATTTACTTGAGTTATCACCCCAACTTAATACGTCATAGGATCGCATGTCCAATTATTGGTTAAATCTCGTTGGAACTGCTGTGCCTATATAATTGTTTTGATTTTGAATATTTGGAAATATGGCAATACTCTTTCTAGTTACACTTACAACTGATCCTCTGTCAGTGTTTCCAGTACGTTGATTAAAGAATGCTGCTACCTTTGAAAACAAAATCGTCAAGCTTATTGGTGTCCGTTACAGTTTTAGATAGCAATCATGTTCGTAGACAAAATGCACGAAAACCGACCTTGGTGACATTACGACCAGCGAAGATCCAGATCAGATCCATTTTACGTTATAGGAAAAGGAGAAATTGTCCATGAGGAGTAACTTCTCTATGTTACACAACGTGTCCCCAGCCCATTTCCATTACATACATTATTTTGTCGATATTTAATCTTACTTTTCTTCGGATGGGGATAACAACCTGTTTCTCTGAAGAGGGGTCTTCTGTACATAGTCGATGGTGTTGCATATTGCTGTGTATACATACCATAACATAAACACTTTAACTTACTTGTGCAGACTTCAAGATGCATATCTGAGCTGAATTCGAAAAACAAGTTGCTACCATTGTGGATTCAGTTCACCGTCCGGTTGTGTAAAATGATATTTGTGCAGACTTCAATCACCATTGCATATTTGAGCTGAATTCCAAGAACCAGTTGCTAATGTACCAGTGTAGATTTAGTTCACCGTGCGGTTGCGTAGAGTGATTTAACACTGTAACTCATATCATTTTACACTCGGTCCGCTGACCGAATGGTCGTTTTATTAATTCTAAATAACTTTATTCCAATTAATCAATCAATGATTAACACATCAGTCAATCAATCAATCATTAACGAATCTGTCAATACACGCTTTAGTGCCGTTCACGAGAGGTCACGATGTCAATATCATCGGTTTACCCTCACAGGTGCCAGTCTCATCTAAAATCTAAAAATAGCATTTGACTATATATTATTGTCAAGGTACATTTCAATATGTAGTCAATGCTATTCTTAGATTTTAAACGAGACTGGCACCTGTGGTTTATCTATGGATAACCTGTCCCTCATAAGCAGAATACCCATAAATCAATGAGTACATCTGTCAACACGATTCTATTTTAGACAACATTGTATATATGTGATCTCGTGACAATGTTTCATTAGACTTGTTGTTTTGTACTGTACCGAGAGATTGATAACAGTTATGTTATGTTATGTTATGTTATGTTATGATTAGAGTTTTAAACTTTTTACTCTGCTTCCATATCAATAATATGAACCGTCCCACGAGAAAATCAACATAATAGCCTCTGTGTAATGTATCGACCCAGATCAGCCTACGCAGTCCACGCAGACTAATCCGGGCCGACAGCGGCGAAAAGTGTTTGTTCGGGTTAGCCTGCACGGCATGCTTATGCTGATCCGGGTCGACACTAAACGCCGAGTCCACAATGTTGGTTTTCTCGCGGGACTGCTCATATTATTATTATTATGGTCTTGGATTTGATCCAACTCGTGACTTGTGTTTCGTGAAATAAGTGACGACGAGTTTACAGTTCGATAACAACATGAACCGCATGTAGCGATATTTGTCCTTATTATACCTCATGTCACTTTGTAATGTTAAATTCTCATATACTCATCATGTGCAATGTCTTACTGTCTCATGCTAACAGTACGTTTTTGACCGGTTAACAGTATACCGTTATATGACGTCATTTCAAACAATAACGTCATCTTTTAGACGCGCGTGCTGTATACTGTTAACCGGTATATTCATATGTGTGTGTTACTTTGTAGTAGATCTACCCATGTTCAACTCCCCTACAAAGGTTCAGAATAAATAGAATAAACGTGTAATTTTGTTCGATATACTAAAATAAATATTGCATGGCTTCCAGTGTGACAGTACATATTGTCAACATTGGGGTAAATGCTGTTAACCTCGGCTTCGCAATATTTATATTTTATTTACTTGTGTGCACATCGACGAGTCAGGTGAGCATGTACACGTGAATACACACACACACACACTGGTATCATCAGAGTCGTCACTGTCTTCGTATGTGAGTTTTATAGAGCACTGTGTACCTTTTTATAGAACACTAGAAGTGATGCCCGGATCATGTTAATGTGTTTGAGAATATCAAAAAGTTATTTTTCGTAAGGAATTATATATGTATCATAATAACATCACCCTTTTTTTGTCAATTTGTCGTCCATAGACATCCACTTTTTCATTACTATCCAGATGGACACAACATTGTATTTGCTATTTGTAAACTATAATCTGAAGAAGGCTTATGACCAATCTATTTATTTAATGTGACAGAACACTAGAAGTGGAGCTCGGATCAGGATAATGTGTTTGAGTATATTAAAAAGTTCTATTCCGTACGGAATTATAGATGTATCGCAATACAATCACCATTTTTTATCAACATGGCGTCCATAGGCGTCCATATATTCATTAATTTTCAGATGGACGCAACAAAGTATGTGATAAACTATTGGTTTAATTTGACAGAACACTAGAAGTGGAGCCCGGATCTTGTTAATGTGTTTGACAGAACACGAGAAGTGGAGCCCGGATCAGGCTAATATGTTCGAGTAATACCACCATTTCACTATCTCAGTCCGGTGATGTAATGGTCGTTTTATTAAAGGACGTGGTCAAATTCATCCTTTCAAGGTTCTTCAGGGGTGACTCTCGGTTAAAGTACATCTGTAGGAATTTAGTTCTAAATTGAGTACTCATCACACAGTACAAGGCAAAGTTGATAGCATTATTCACGAGTGCTATAAAATCCATCAAATCACCGAGCGGCATGTACACGGTATGGTAGAACTCGGGCACAGTGCTACTTAGTACTATCAATATACCCTGTGGCAATTCCGTGACTAGGAACAATATAATCACCACTAGTAACATCCGTGTTGTCTTCGCCTGTCGACTTTCTCGCCGAAAATTATTCGAGGTGGACGAAAGACGTCTACGTCGCTTCCTACCGCGGACATTTAAACTGATCAACAAACTGCCACTGAATACAATCATCAGTATACACGGAATCAACTTAGCCAGTACCGCGTAGGCTATCACGTTGGCTAAGACTAAAGGACGAGTCTCGTTTGTCGCTAATTTGAGGTCTTTTATAACGTAAAGAGTCGTGTTGTCGGGTAAATGGAAGTCATCGATCTCATTTGTAAGGTAATTTGGAATTAAAACAATGGCAGACGCTACATAAACAATCGCAATGACCTTTTTTATATTTGCATACATTCTCTTTTTGACTAACGTTCCTTTGGACGTCGACCGAAGCTGGATAAATCTAAACACGGCCAGCGATACACCAAGCCAGATTGATATAGTATGTGTTGTAGCAGCGAAATTAATTAAAAATACCATATACATGACCCAGCTGTAAGAGTATTTTTCGGGGGAAATTTCTTCCGGTGGAAAGGCACAGTAAAAATGTATCACAAATGGAACGTATGGTATCATGGTGAGCACGTCCGAGACGGCCACCCAAGTCAAGAGAGCATTGGTCGGATTGCGCATGTCTTTCCGCGCCAGAACGGTGATGTTGATAATGTTTGTGAATATGCCGAAGAGACAGACGATAATACTGAGATAGCCGTGTATTGAACTGAACCACTGGCCCAGCTGCATTAACGCGGACGAGTCCCTGTCGTCTGGAAGCATGACGTCTGTTTTACTGTCGTTTGGTCCCATGATGACGTATGCTGGATGGATTCAGCCGAGACGATTGATTAGGTTGATTGTTGATTGTTGATTGATTGTCGATTGATTGTTTTTACGTTTAAATCCATCTGAAAACAGAAAAATAGAAACCTGCTTATTGGCTAAATTAAATTATACTATTATTATAGTCTGCTTAGACCCCGTTTCCCACGTACACACATTCTTAAGCAGACGATTCTGAAAATTTTAGAGCAAACATAGGGAAATGTAATTTTATATACTTGTTTTAAAATGTTTTATGTGAGCTTTTAACCACTATCCTTTTAAGATTAAGCAGAGGTAGCAAATTGGTAAATTATTAGAGTTCCTTGTTCGAACATGCCAATGGGGTTAGCTACTCGAGTCTAACAGTCGAAACGTTCTATAGACTATTGTACTCGAGAGTTATCTCCCTTCTAACATTTCATTCTAAAAATAGTCGGGTGTTTACAGCAAATTAAAGAAAATATCAAGACAAATATATTGTCTTTTAACAGACTAATTACTTCGCTTCAGAAAATCTGTTATTATTTAATATTCGGATTGTTTTTACGTTTAGATCAATATGAAAACAGAAAAATAGAAAGCTGCTAAGCGGCTGTATTACAAATTAAATTATACTGTTATTAAAGTCTGCTTAGTCTGCTTATTCCACTTAAACCCTCTTTCCTACATACAACATTTCTTAAGCAGACAATACTGAAAACTTTAGAGCAAACATGAGCCGTCCCGCTAGAAAACCAACATTGTGGACTCTGCGTAAAGCATCGACCCTGATCATCATAAGCATGCCTCGCAGGCTTACCCGAATAGACACTTTTCACCTCCTGTGGATTTTCTGTTTCAGGAATCATAACTCTATACCTCTATACCCCTGGGACGGAATGTGTCGGCCCGGATCAGTCTGTGCGGACTGTGACGGCTGATCTGGATCGAAACATTACACAGAGGCCATAATGTTGATTTTCTCGCGGGACAGCTCACATAGGGAAAATCTCTTTAAATTGAAGTGCTATTATTCAATGCTGTGAAATCAGTTTGGAAAAATAAAACTAATGATCATTATGAGTAGTTGCTCCTTTTGCAACAATTTTATCAAATGTCGACTGCTGCAGCAGCGCATTTTCTCTTCTTTTCAAACGTTGTCTGCTGCCTGGGTATGAAAAGTCGTTTGCTTTCAGAATCAAAGCGCCAATGGCACTGTAGTGGCGATCGTATGGAAAATCCTGCAAAGTAACAAGCAGTATATCGGTGTAGGGCTTGCGATGACTCTGGTGCGGGTATATTTGAGAATGTATCAACCCTGCATCTTTTGACAGTAGAATAATGTTAGTTTGCCAGAATGTTGTCTTGGTGATTATTTAGTTACGTTCTGAAATTGGTCATGTGTTCAAAATTAGGCCATTCCAAAGTTATGAAAAATCTAGTTGGTATTCGATAGACTACCGTTTTAGCTCATTAGAATGACTATTTGTAATCTAAATTGTTTGGGTAATCACATGTTTATCACCAGGTCGTTAGGCCATATTAAGATAAAATATATTTTACACTTTAGAAATGACTAAAGAAAGGAGAGAAAACAGTATCCATTAGTTTGGTGTTTGTTTCAATTATGTCCGATATTAAACAGGTCTGTTCAATTTAGTCCCTTCACATTGCATGATTGAGGGTTGTCACAGTGTATTTATATGTCTCTGAGGTTGTTAAACTGCTTCGAATAATGTGAGTGCAAAAACAAACACAAAACATGCTCCAAAAGCACAATTTCACTATTTGCCAAACTGTTTAATTTATGAAAATATAGGCATATATTATAATGCTAGATCTTCAAACTCAATTAGGCTACACTGTCAGCATTGATTGCTAATTGACTCTAGAACGTGCAGACGTGTATACATAACGTGTGTACACACTGCCATCGTGTGTCCTTTAAACCTTTGTAAACCAGTCTTATTATCTAGACGCTTTCATATATTTAAACAAGTACAAAATAAAGCGTTTATAATATTGAGATTTACAAGCTTTTCTGGTTTTTGGTCTCGCGAGCTATTTATAGAACCTTTTGGAATTTCCAGATTTGAGTATCACCAGAGTTGTCGTTATTTGCAAGGCAGAACGCGCAATGATATTTATTATCTGCCAAATCATGACGAAGATAATCAGAGTACAACCAACTCCTGCCGAATCAGGTTAAAGGTCAAAAGGTTACGGTTGACTACAGTAAAAATAAAACGAGGCACAGGAGTATCATGATACTCTGCATAGCGTACCCAAGACGCCCGATGATATTTATTATCTGCCCAAACATGAAGAAAGATAATATGTAAATAGTTTAACTCTATTTAGATATTTTCTCGATAAATCTCAAATATTAGTACCAATCCGGTATCAAAGTAGCACTAACATTATCATTATTAATCGTGTGCCTGCATCACTGATGGAACTATATATATATATATGGCGGTTTAACGGAAGTGAGTAAATTGCCTTTGCAGAAATATCCAACCGATTGTTCAAATACGACTATATAATTTTTTTTTCGTTGTTGTTGTTTTGGTAGCACTGTGGCGATTGTCAACCAATCGCCACAAAAATGGTTAACCCATAACCTTATATGTTTTATTGCTGTGGTCGAGTGGTTAGCGTCGGGGATTTGAAACCGGGTATCCCGAGTTCGATCCCCAGTCGCGGCACTACAGCCATGCACATGTTCTAGCCTAGTACTGGTTGTTTACCCAGGGATCATGAATGAATGAACTGTCGCCGAGATATAACCGAAATAATGTTGCAAGTGGCGTAAAACCCCAATAAAACAAACAAACTTATCCGAATTAGAAGGACTAAAACAAGTACTAAATAAAACTCTCGGCAATGATATTGTAACGTTTAAAAAGCAAATGACACTATAACTACCATATCAGATTGATTAATTGATTGATTGATTGATTGATTGATTGATTGATTGATTGATTTATTTATTTATTTATTGATTGATTGATTGGGATTTTAACTCGGATAAGTGGATAAAGTACAAGTTCTTGCAGATCTGGCTTAAATCTAGAACACGTACACAGTACAGTAAGGTTACAACGAAATAAGTATCTCGTAGCTGAGCTCGTATGTAAAGAACAAAGTGACATTGACCTTGACCTTGATTTGGTATTCATATAATTCTCACCTAACCGTCCATCTATTGTCGGGTTGGGAATACAAAACTGTCGATCTCACCGCTTATGAACTAATTATATTCTCTTTCACTCAGCAATCCATCTTCCTTTCACACAAGAATATTTTCGCTTATTAACCTTTTCCAATATACAGACGCTTTCTGATGCCTTTAAAGCAGACGACTTTTGAAAACAAGCATTTTATTCTAGAGAATTTCCACATTATTTGCCTAAGTTATTTCAAAGTCGTCTGCTGCAGATTTGCTGTATGAGGGAAACTGTTAACGCGCATCCTGCTAGACGCGACTTTCATCAATATTTACGAACTCTGTGGCCAAAGATCAACCGTCACATTCAATATGAGCCGAGAAAACCAACTTTATGGCCTTTGCGTAATGTATCGACCCAGATCAGCCTGCGCAGTCCGCACAGACTGTTTCGGAGTCGACACATTCCGTCTCAGTGGGATAGAGGTATAGAGTAATAATTCCTGAAACAGAAAATCCAAAGGAGGCGAAAAGTGTATATCTGGATAAGCTTGCGCGGCATGCTTAAGCTGATCCGGATCGATACTTTACGCAGAGTCTACAATGTTGGTTTTCTCGCGGAACGGCTCATATCAATACATCTGCGTAATGTATCGACCAGATCAGCCTGCGCTGTCCGCGCAGACTGATCCGGCCGACACATTCCGCCTTAGGGGGATATATGTATACAGTAGTTATTCCTGAAACAGAAAATCCACAGGATACGAACAGTGTCGGTCCAGGTAAGCCTGCGCGGCATGCTTAGGCTGATCCGGGTCGATACTTTACGCAGAGTCCACAATGTTGGTTTTCTCGCGGGACGGCTCAAATGCTTATAGGTTGTGTTTATCTTATAATGAATAGTCATCACGTATTACGTAACCCTTTCCACATGCAGCGCGTCTGAAGCGAAAGACTTTGAAAACATATAAATGGAAAACAATGTGAAAGTTCACCATGACCTTGAATGTAAAACACTCCGGAAGAAGTAATCAAAACAGTGTACACAGTTATAGTGAAAGACGAAGGATGCGCGATTTCAAAGTCTAGAACTTTATCGTTGTCTGTTAAAGTCTGTAAAACTTGGGTTTTGTGAATTTTGATTGAAGTTTGATCGGTGTTGTATTCATTATTGTATAAGGAAGGAAACGCAGCAATCCTTTCACATGAAACCATTCCCATAGTAAACCCAGAGCTATATTTAAATTCCCAGTTATAAAACAAATGATTTAGATGACATTTTTTTTTTATCAAGATAAAACGTTTCATACTAAATATTTTGCTAACTCGTGTATTGGTTTATAATTATGTTATAAATGAAATCTATCGACGTGGCCGCGTAACGTAGTGGTTAGCATGTTTGGCCGTGAAACGGGAGACTTGATTTCGATTCCCGCTCTGGGCAGATAATTGTTTTGTATGAAAAATATAATATTTTTTGTCTATATAACTTGCCGATATCAGTGGTGCAATTGTCATTTAACACCCCTGCAATAAACTCTTTCAAAATGTTGGGATTTAAAATGAATTCAAAAGCAATGCATTTAAAACTATTCACCTATGCGGTGTGAAACACTAAGAAATGATTAAATCGTGTGTATGATGTTTTACGTCGCTTTTAACAATATTTCAGTCATTGCACGCTGAAGAAAACGTAGATAACACAGGATTTTATTTCTGCTTTAAAAGTAAAATTGGACTCTCGATATAATTATCATTGTTAGGTTATTGTGATTTTGATATGAAATGTATATGTGTTAATTGCATTAAAAAACGACACGACTAAAAATCCATTGTAAACCAGGAGGTGTGCTAAGCAGAAACTATCCAGATAGCAGATGCGCATGTGTATGCCAACTTTTAGTATATCGATAGACCATCATACTGTGTTTACAGTGTTTTGCTTTACTCCTTTATCATTTAATATATGGATATAAAGTGCTAACTAACAAATTGCTAGCGTAAAGTGTTCAAGTTAGACTTTTGGGATCGGTAAATCCATGTCCAAATGTTATCTGCAGTTAGCCCCTTGCTGTGAGCACTTGCAGTGCTTTGATTACCTTTCTCCTTACGCAGGATATATAGTGACTTTAGATGCTCTAACCATGACCTTATGATAGAGTGAGGTAGACACCTATCGATTGCAAGAAATAACCGTTATTGCCCTTTATGTCTTGATAAAAATATGTACATTATTGAAGATGAGTTTCACTTCTTTTACGAATGTCCTACATATGACGATTTAAGAGACATTTTTTTTAACGTATCCTGGATAAACAACAAGACTCTTGACACATTTTATGGAATATTAAATTAAAATATCGAGTCTGAAGTATACAATACTGCAAAATTCATTCAGAGCGCATTCAAACTAAGAAGTGAGACTCTTTCAATACCTTAATTATTTTTTCAGCTTCAAATGTCAGTGTTATAATGTATTTCATCACTCCCTGTTGTATATATACTTATAAATTATGTTGTATAATGGGCCGGTGGCCTAAATTACGAAATAAATATCTTGTATCTTGTATCATAAACAACATATATGCAGCAGACAACTAACTTCGAAAATGTCTAGTCTAAATATATCATAATTCATTAATTTGAACTTTTTACTAATTTAACATTGAGCCAAAAGGAGACATCGCACTAGTCTGAACTACAGTAACCCTTTCCCCAGATACAGCTCTGTAGCAGACGACTTTTGGAAAGGTCAATATCTTTCCCTGTTCCACAATGCTTTCAAGTCCACCCAATATGTATGAGCAATGCAAAGAGTTAACCATAGTTTTGTCTAGTTCAAATTCGTCTGATACAGATTTGTTTTACATGGAAAAGGATTAATTGTGTGGATGGATGTACTCTAACTCAAAACGACTTGATTAAGAAACCTGATGGTTGGAACTGAGTCTTCCACAATGGACACAATAGCGATTTCCGATCTGCCATCGTTGAGGAAATATTACTTAATCCAATTGACGAGTTTAGCTCGTGAAAGATGGTCTTGAACAATATAAGGAATAAGTCGATTCATTAGTGTTAAATTTATCGTCGGATCAATATGCTGTTGGTTTAAAAAACCCGTGTCATTTGTAAAACTTCACGATTTGTAATAATAATTGCAATAATTGAAGATGTTCACTTTTTACTTGATATGATCATTATAAGATTCGTGAGCATTGAAAAAGCATCGGTGGAAATAAAAGCCTCATCTAGAAAAAATGAAATATAATTGCGATAAAACGTTGAAAATATTGTAGGAAAATCGGAATTTCTCTTCTTACTTGACCGCCTCGGTGGTGTATTGGTAGAGCGTCCGCATTTAGTGCGCAAGGTCGCGGGTCCGATCCCCGACCGGGTTAGACCAAAGAGATTAAAAGTGTTAGCAATGGCGCTACGGGTTGCGAAGTTAAGGCTGACTGGCTGGTGTCATGATAAATGGAACAGTAGTACTGGTAAAGAACTCAGGAAACGCCGTGATATAACTGAAACATTGTAAAAAGCGGCGTAAAACACCAAACAATCGATCAATCCATCAACTACTCTTACTTGTTATCGAAACTATAGATAATTTTCATTCTAAAACTTAATTGTTGTTTATTGGAATACATTTGTAAATACGATAACGTAATCGCTAGTGTAATTGATTGTTTGGATTTAATCGTCATTAACAAATGTATTTCAGTTATATCACGATGAAACATTTCACTTATAAATGAGTTTCCTTGCTCTTTTTGAAGCAGTACCACATACAACTATCTTTCAGTGTTATTGGCTATATTTAAAATTATACTGTTAACAAATAGCTCGTTACGAATAGATGTTTGTTTGATCGAGTGGATATTCGAACATATGGCTGCTAGATCGCTTTCCCCAGTTTTAACGACTGAGCTATCGCGGCTCCATAAAAAAAACCACGGCGAGACGGTGTGTTCCACTTAACATATATTAGGGGATTAGAGGGCCTTGTAAATTATATATGTATTATTCCCTTTTCATATTGATAAAAAAAGTTTTAAACATCTTTATCACATATTTATCTAATATTTGCATTTTAACTGACAGCATAAAGTTCTTGCATTTTAAACAGCATAAAGTTTTTTGCAATTTAATGGTTATTGATTAAAATTCACACTGTCACACTGTCATAATCTTCTGGTTTTAAGGACAATGGTGTGGAAATCAAAATTCTGCACGGCGAGGGTAAATAAAATACAATATAATACAATATATTTTATTGCATAAAAGCTACACATTTTATAGCAAGTTTATAACAAACAAAAATCATAACAAAGATAATGGATTTTCTGAAGAGCCCCACGTATAACCGTACAGATTTAAAAATGAAAAATCTGTGGAAATCATATCTCATGTTCTCATGTTCAACCATGGCCAACGCACATCTACAGAGTAAATCGTAATGGAGAAGACAAAGCATTCTGAAAATGTATTGCACAAGGGTTCTCTGCTTCTTTGTTAACCTTCAACAACATACCAACAAGCAGAAGATAGAACCATAACCACCTAGCAGACCTGGCGAGGCAGATTATGAATAAAGTATCTAAGGACTGCATAGTAGAAGTGTGACCAGCCATATTCACAGAAGAGCGGAACAAGCTTCGAGATCAGGAGTGGGATCACACGTAGGGAGATCATTGAAAAAACTTCCGACATTTGATTCCGCTAAATCGTTCCTGTACAGGGCTCGTAGAAAACAGACACAACACTTCCTTAGATAAAGACAGACATAATACTAGAAGGGGGATGGACGGAAACAGCAACCGAAGATAGGGTTCGACGATAACTTCGAGAACAGCCTTGTGACAGCCTTCGCCACAACTGAAAACCTCCACAACCTATCGAATTCAAACACCTTCTTAATTTGCTATATTTTTTTTGATCAACACGATAACAAATATAGATGGTAAAAATTGTATTATTTTAGGTGCTTGCTTGTGTACTTTAAATAGATTTAAACCGTTTTCAAAATGATTTTATTAAATTAGATTAAGGGATCTGACTTGAATTGGAAATGGAAAAGGTATTGCACTAGCACAGTCAAAGACGTATACATGCAGACGAGAATCGAACTCATTCCTACCGGATTAACAACATAACATGTTGCCTCCTTAGATATTGTACCTCTTGAAAATGTTGTTGAGAAAGAAGCCTTTGGTTATAACATGCATTGGCCCCGTTTCAACAATACCTTTCATCAGATTGATCGGATTTTATCCGAATATCTTTTTTTCAATTATATTAAATGTTGAAGTGTTTAAATACACAGTTGACACGTAATATATATATAAATACATAGTTGACACGTAATATATATATATAAAGACATAGTTGACACGTAATATATATATATAAAAAATATTTCAAATGAAATGAAAATCTGATCATATACATTTAACTTGTCCAAAAAGAAAATCAAGACCACATTCAATAAATCTATTACTTATAACTGCCCCCTTAAAAGATCCCCTACTTCCCAAATTTGACCAGGTAGAGATTCAATCCAGTAGGCGTTCAGGGAACAAACCGACGAAACTCGATTCGCAGTATAGAATAAATAGCCAGTCGCTTAAATGTTGTAAAAAATCTAGGATTTTTAAAGAAAATATGAAAAAATCATTACATTAATAACATATCAAATGGTATTTGAGTTATCTTTCATTATCATCAAGTGATCACGAACGATAACTTAAGTAGAGATTGACAATTTCAATGAAATAGCCGCCAACAAAATATTTCTAACTCACATATCAAGCCTCAATGTAATTGACTTAATGTGTTTGACATTCGATACACCAAGATTAAAATTTAAAAAGTTCAAATTTTTGTTGAAGTAGGAAATGTCAAACCTCAATTTAATTGACTTAATGTATTTGACATTCGATATAGCAACGTTATAATGTAAACAGATCACATTATTGTTGAAGTAGAAAATGTAAAAAGCCGCATACACTTTCTGAGAAAAATGTTTAATTACAGTTTTACTGCGTGAATTCAACATTAAGAGCGCATCTAATGAGAATCAATCTAACACACAGCTTTGGCATGATGAGCATAACAGTTAGAAACAAGTTAATTGTTTCCCTCATACAGACGCAATTTGGCGATTGCATGACAAACGTTGCAATATTCCATGTCAAATATATGTATTCAATAACAAAAATATACCAGCTTAACTAAGAAAATATGTGTTCTATAATTGCAATATATTTATTCAATAAAAATATTTATATTTATGGATTGAAAAAACTAATTGTTCAATAAAAAACTAATATAGGTTCGTATTTTTTTTTTTATTGAATAAATATATTTGACATAGAATATTGCAACGTTTGTCATGCCATATTTGGCGCCAAACAGTAGAGACATTCTTTGAAAAACCGGTGACAATGTTTTCAACTTTATTCAATAATCATACTTTCATTCACAGCGAGTTTCCATAGCTTTGCCAATATGTTTTAGAAATCATCATCTGCAGATTTTGTTGTTTGTTTGTGGAAAATCGTTAATTAGTTTCTTAATCATTTTACTGATACAGATTATATTTCACTCCTTTGCAGCATGTGAGAAATTGCAATAAGATGAGTAATTTCCGATTTTCCTACAATATTTTCAACGTTAAAAATAAATTACACTCTTTATCTACAACATACACTTTTATTAATGGAATATGATGTAACTATGATCCAAGTTTGACTACCCTGACACTTGGCATTTCCGAGAAAAAGCACCAACAAATCGAAACTTTCAAGTTTAGCTAAATGCATTTTTTCAAAAGCGCCAAAATGATAAAAAAGCAAAGAAAATGTTTTTAAATACATGACAACAATTTTCATTTTTTATATTAGATTATTTATTTATTTAATGTATGTGCAACATCTAAACATCTGTTTAAACAAATAACAAATAAATTATTTGCGTGAATGTACGTATTCTTCTACTCTGCATTTATACGGTATTGCTTTCATGTCTACGTAATTCACGTACATATCTACAGTGAACTCGACATTTTCCGGGTCATGGACAATTCCGGGTCACATTTGGAAACAAATGTTTAGTATTCGAGAACGTTACAGTATTTCGACATTTTCATTATCAAGTCATATTTCCTATTAGCTTGTTTAGTTTCACTTCGATTTCGGACATTGCCATTTCAAGAACAGATGTCGTTATCACCAAACGCTTGACTGCATCGATTCCCGCGAAAGCAAAATCTCAATATTTGTGTTTACCTGCCCATCATCGCTAGACACGGCTTACATAGACAATAAGTTTGGGCAACGGAAACAATGATATATAAATTTATACTTCTTTTATTTCTATATTGGTCTGTCTGTTACTTGAAAAAGAAAACGATCGTATAATTGTTTATGGTGTGATAAAACGTTAACAGGCAATTGATCAGCAGGATATTGGTTCCACAATTATTGCCCACCAATAAAAGAGAAATCAATTAACATTACTTTTAAAACACGATCACCGTTATTCGCCTTCCGTCGATGTTGTTTTGAGGCTAACGGAAAAGGGTATTTATGATTTGTCGAATGATTTAGATGAGTTCTCAGTGATTTCATGGTGCAGAAGTAAAACAATTTCTTGTGGCTTACGTGTTTTGAAAACCGTGTGGGAAAACAAGATATTGCTCGTAGTCAAGTTATCCTTGGCCTACATTGTATTTAATCCTGTATGAAAACTATCCTTCCTGTACTAGTGTTTAACATTATATCAATGTGTTTATCTTCTTTTTGGTTTTTGCTTTAATTGTATTCTTTAAAGTAATAGTATAGTAAAGTTATAATGTCTTGTTACATGCTATAATTGTATTTTTTAAAGTAATAGTATAGTAAAGTTATGATGACTTGTTACATGCTATAATTGTATTCTTTAAAGTAATAGTATAGTAAAGTTACAAGAAATCATAACTTTACTATACTTTTACTTTAAAGAATACAATTGTAGCATGTAACAAGATATTATAACTTTACTATACTGTTACTTTAAAGAATACAATTATAGCATGTAACAACAAGAAATCATAACTTTACTATACTATTACTTTAAAGAATACAATTATAGCATGTAACAAGACATCATAACTTTACTATACTATTACTTTAAAGAATACAATTGTAGCATGTAACAAGAAATCATAACTTTACTATACTATTACTTTAAAGAATACAATTGTAGCATGTAACAAGAAATCATAACTTTACTATACTATTACTTTAAAGAATACAATTATAGCATGTAACAAGAAATAATAACTTTACTATACTATTACTTTAAAAAATACAATTGTAGCATGTAACAAGATATTATAACTTTACTATACTATTACTTTAAAGAATACAATTATAGCATGTAACAACAAGAAATCATAACTTTACTATACTATTACTTTAAAGAATACAATTATAGCATGTAACAAGACATCATAACTTTACTATACTATTACTTTAAAGAATACAATTATAGCATGTAACAAGACATTAACACTTTACTATGCTATTACTTTAAAGAATACAATTGTAGCATGTAACAATACATCATAACTATACTATTACTTTAAAGAATACAATTATAGCATGTAACAAGACATTATAACTTTACTATACTATTACTTTAAAGAATACAATTATACCATGTAACAAGACATCATAACTTTACTATACTATTACTTTAAAGAATACAATTGTAGCATGTAACAACAAGACATTATAACTTTACAATACTATTACTTTAAAGAATACAATTATAGCATGTGACAAGACATCCTAACTTTACTATACTATTACTTTAAAGAATACAATTGTAGCATGTAACAAGAAATAATAACTTTACTATACTATTACTTTAAAGAATTCAATTATAGCATGTAACAAGACATTATAACTTTACTATACTATTACTTTAAAGAAAACAATTGTAGCATGTAACAAGACATTATAACTTTACTATACTATTACTTTAAAGAATACAATTATAGCATGTAACAAGACATCATAACTTTACTATACTATTACTTTAAAGAATACAATTATAGCATGTAACAACACGAAATCATAACTTTACTATACTATTACTTTAAAGAATACAATTGTAGCATGTAACAAGACATTATAACTTTACTATACTATTACTTTAAAGAATACAATTGTAGCATGTAACAAGAGATCATAACTTTACTATACTATTACTTTAAAGAATACAATTGTAGATTGTAACAAGATATTATAACTTTACTATACTATTACTTTAAAGAATACAATTATAGCATGTAACAACAAGAACTCATAACTTTACTATACTATTACTTTAAAGAATACAATTATAGCATGTAACAATAAATCATAACTTTACTATACTATTACTTTAAAGAATACAATTATAGCATGTAACAAGACATCATAACTTTACTATACCATTACTTTAAAGAATACAATTATAGCATGTAACAAGACATCATAACTTTACTATACTAATACTTTAAAGATTACATTTATAGCATGTAACAAGACATTCTAACTGAAAGTAGAGGGAGTTACGTCGTATCTGTAAATATTTCGCGATGCGTATTCCTTTTAGAATGTAATTACTCTGATATGCAAACGTAATAACTAGATAGCAGACAAACTAAAGTTATATTTCCTACCAAGATGTCAGTAGATCATCGTAAAAAGTGTAAGACGTACGCCAATTACCCAACTTTCGATGTCAAGGGAATTTGCCTGGCCTGTTTGTAGTTAAATATTAAATTCCTCCCACGAAGAAAATTCAAATAAAGTATCTCTTTTGCGTGATAAAAAAGGGACGCAGATATAACCACGGCATACAAAAACCGACCTTCAGGGGGAGTTTCTACCAGTGAAGATTCCGATAAACTATCAGAGGGTCATGTAAAATGAAGATCACCATTGTGTCAGTGCATCGATATAAATAGGTTAAACATTATTCTCAGGAAATCTTCTTTGATTTTTTGTTTACAATTGAAGATCGACAATCTCTGTAGAACGATACCCCTGTATAGTTGTAGAACGACAACCTATATAGTGCGACACCTCTGTAGTACAACAACCTCTTTAGAACGACAAATTTGTAGAAGGACAAACTATAGAGTTCGACACCTCTGTAGTACAACAACCTCTTTAGAACGACACCTATGCAATGCGACACCTATGTAGTACGACAATCTCTGTATAACGACAACCTCTGTAGAACGACAACCTTTGTAGGACGACAATATATGTAGTACAACAATCTATGTAGAACGGCACCTCTGTATAACGACAACCTATGTAAAACGACAATAAATGTAGTACGACAATCTCTGTAGAACGACAACCTCTGTAGAACGACAACCTTTGTAGGACGACAATAAATGTAGATTTACTTCTCTGTAGAACTACAACCTCTGTAGTACGACACCTATGTAGTACTACAACCTCTGAAGAACGACAACCTCTGAAGAACGACAACCTCTGTAGAACGACATCTTATGTAGGACGACATCTCTATAGTACGACACCTCTATAATACGACACCTCTATATTACGACACCTCTATAGTACGACACCGCTATAGTACCTCAGCTCTATAGTACACCACCTCTATAGTACCTCACCTCTATAGTACGACACATCTATAATACGACACCTCTATAGTACGACACCTCTATATTACCTCACCTCTATATTACGACACCTCTATAGTACGAGACCTCTATATTACGACACCTCTATAGTACGACACCTCTATAATACGACACCTCTATAGTACCTCACCTCTATAGTACGACACCTCTATAGTACGACACCTCTGTATAACTACACAGCTGTAGTACGACACCTCTGTATAACGAACATATATGTAGTACTACAAGCTACATTGTATGTAGTACGACGATTTCTGTAGAACGACACGTCTGTAGAGCAAACAACTCTCAGGAACTAACTACTATCAGAAACAAAAACCACTGTGGCACGAAAACCTCTGTAGAACTAGAACAGCAGTACAACTACAACTCTGTAGTACGGAAATCTCTCATGAACGACAACCTCGGTACAACTACAGCTCTGTTTACGAAAACCTCTCAAGAACAACAACATCAAAACAACTAAAGAACTGTAGTACGAAAACCTCTCAGGAACGACAACATCGGTACAGCTACATCTCTGTTGTACGAAAACCTCTATAGAACAACAACGTTTTTAAAAACCTCAGTCCAAAATGGTCCATACTCTAACGAAAAGCCAATTAGCAAAAGGAAAAATATAGACAAGCGACGGGAACTTTCTAAGAACTTGATTGAAAGCATTATGGGTGATGGTAAAATTGCTCGGACCGATTTCTGTTTCCAACAATTTATTTAAAAAATTCATTTGTTTTGCCTAGATTCTTTGAAAGTTGTCTGCTGTACACTAATAGTATGTAGGAAAGGGTTGAAATAAAGATATATGGAGCTTTTTTCACTTTTTCAGTCTAAGCATGTCAGCAGAATAAATGTTAAACTGCGAGAGAAGTGTTCTGGTTTTTGTTTTAAGACACTGGGCCATGGAATATAACCTGACAGATTTACTACTGAGAGATTGTTCATTCAATTTTATTGTCTGGTTCATCAATTTTATATCCTTTTTCCGAGATCTATTTAGGCCAGATGGCCCCTTTGATCCATCTTGATAGTTTGTTTTGTCTACATTTCCGGTCCATAAAAATGTCCTTATGTTAAAAGATTTCTTGTCAGAAACACATTACCATAACGAGACCCCCCACCACACACCGATGTTTATCTTTTTCTTCGTCGAGTCCTGGTAGCTCAGTCGGTAACGACGCGGGCTGTCAATCCAGGGGTTTTGAGTTCGAATCCCGGCTCGGCCAACTTTCTTTCCGACGTTTGACAAAAGTCATTGCGACATGCGTCATTCGTCTTCCACCAATGGGCTAAGTCAATGTGGAAAAGCAGCCAGTTGCTTGGGAAGATTGTTGTGTGGAGTACTGGTGTGAGAAAACCAGGAAACACATGAGTAGGTGAACTGGCCTATGATATGACTGAGCAATTATTAAAATCGGCGTTAAACCCCAATCAATTATCTTTTTCTTCACCAGTATCTAGGCGAAAATATACGGTTGACAAGTTAATGATGTACAGTACAAAACGTTGTCATAATCAGAGATGACTGATCATTTCTGGCGGATCGAAGCTTTTGTAAACAAACATAACTAGGTTTTCTCAAATATGACGGTAAATCCCACACGAAACAACTTAAACATAACTGGTTCTTATTAAATATGACGATAATTACGAGAAAACACATCATTTTTCGGCATCACCGTATGTATAGGCGTACATAAAACCCTATTCACTTTATAAAGAACCATAACACATTTGAGCCGTCCCGCGAGAAAATCAACATTGTGGCCTCTGCGTAAAGTATCGACCGGATCATTCAAAGCATGCCGCGCAGGCTAATCCGGGTAGGCACTTTTCGCCTTATTTGGATTTTCTGTTTCAAGTATCATTACTCTATACCTCTATCCCCCTGAGACGGAATGTGTCGGCCCGGATTAGCCTGCGCGGACTGCGCAGGCTAATCTGGTCGATACATTACGTAGAGTCTATAATGTTGGTTTTCTCGCAAAGGATTTAAACCAACGTGACATTTACTATCACACAATGCTTGTTTATTATGTGCACGTACGCCACTTTCAAGTATTGTCAATAACTAAATGATATATCAACTTCAAAGTATTGACTTAAACCAGACATAAAGTATCAGTCATATTACGGCGACTCTTTCACGTACCCAAATGTCTCGCGAGAAAACCAACATTATGGACTCGGCGTAAATTATCGACCCAGATCAGCTAAAGCATGCCACGCAGGCTTACCCGGACAGCCACCTTTCTCCTCCTGTGGATTTTCTGTATCAGGAATCATTACTCTATACCTCTATCTATCTGAGGCGGAATGTGTCGGCCCGGATTAGCCTGCGCGGACTGCGCAGGCTGATCTTGGTCGATACATTACGCAGAGTACATAATCTTGGTTTTCTCGCAGGACGGCTCATATATTTCCTGACTTTCTCACACCAGTACTTCATACAAAAGTATTTCCAAGCAATTGTCTGCTTTTGCAAATAATCTGTTATTCTATTGGTGGATGACGAATGACGGCTGTCGCATTGAATGTGTGGCAGACAAATTAAGCGCTCATGAACCCTTGCAATATTTAGGAGCATAAAACATATGACAAAGGATTTTAAACTCGTGTAATATTTATCAACAAACATCGAATTCCCATCATCAATAGTTCGTAATAAAACTTCAGTCAGTATCGACTAACGCGAGACTCCGCGTAATAAACCACGGTGTTTGATCTCGATAGAAACTCCTGATTGATAAATTGTGTGGGGATAAACGTGATTTACAACAAGTGATCAGTCATATCATGACAGCCAGTTCATCTATTCATGCATTACAAGTTCTGCTGGTTTTATTGGAGTTTTACATCGCTTTCAACATTATTTCATTTATATCACGGCGACAGTTCACTTATTCATGATCCCTGGGTAAACAAACCAGTACTAGGCTAGAAAATGTGCCTTGCCTAAGAGCACTCCATCATGACCGTAATATTGCGACTGGGGATCGAACCCGCGACACCTGTTTTAAATCCCCGACGCTAACCACTCGACCACAGCGGATTCCTCCATGCATTACAAGGCTTACTTAAATGTCGATATGCTGCTGAAATTACAAAAGGTACTTAATTGCTAAATCACTGTTTCAGAGGACGAGCTCAATTGTTGAACTATTTAGAAATAGACAGGAAGAATTAATCAAACCCTTTCCCACTTTCAGACACAATTTGAACATTGTAGCAAAAAGAAAAAAATACTCATATAATTTCTACAATGTTTTCAACTCTTGTTATTAACTCTTGTATAATTAACTTTCATAAATAGAGGCGACAGATGTGTTGTATGTTGAAAAAGGTTACAGTAGTGATTATCTGATCACCAGTATATCATTATCACACGCATGGGGATAAATGATTAACCATAACCTTTTTTTTTAAATGTGTGAATAAAAATAAAATCAATCTTCACACGCGAAAACTAAAGACCTACCTGTCAGTAGGTAATGCTTCATAGTATGCAAAGTCACGCGAGAACAACTATCTTGTAACGTACACCGGGTCCTTTGAGGTATTAAACAACCTCGGGTAACCATTCCAGCAAACTCATTAAATTCAGACAAAACTACTTTACTTGCGTATATTTAATCTGACGACACCGCATAAAATATTCAAATTTTTGTATCCAATGAAATCACATGATACAATCAATGCGGGTTAAAGTCGTGCATTATTGCATACGCAACTGTGGTCTAAATTCGTGCATTATTGCACACTCAAATGAGGTTTAAAATCGTGTATTTTTGCATACCCAAATGTGGTATAAAGTAGTGCATTATTGAACTCACAAATGTGGTTTAAACTCGTGCATTATTGCACTCACAAATGTGGTTTAAACTCGTGCATTGTTGCACTCACAAATGTGGTTTAAAGTCGTGCATTATTGCATACGCAAATGTGATTTAAAGTTGTGCACTACTGCACACCCTATTGTGATTTAAAGTCGTACATTATTTCACACCCTATTG
Source organism: Serripes groenlandicus (assembly GCA_031761405.1). Classification (NCBI taxonomy): domain Eukaryota; kingdom Metazoa; phylum Mollusca; class Bivalvia; order Cardiida; family Cardiidae; genus Serripes; species Serripes groenlandicus. Next base: position 6,643,079 of record JASEVX010000011.1, read on the forward strand.
TGGTAAAAAAAGGTGTATTATTGCACACCCACATGTGGTTTAAAGTCGTACATTATTTCACACCCTATTGTGGTAAAAAAAGGTGTATTATTGCACACCCACATGTGGTTTAAAGTAGTTCTTTATTGCACATGCAAATGCGGTTTAAAATCGTGAAGTACTGAACATACAAATGTGGTTTAAAGTTGTATATTATTGCACTCACAAATGTGGTTTAAAGTTGTACATTATTGCACTCACACATGTGGTTTAAAGTTGTACATTATTGCATTCACACATGCGGTTTAAAGTCGTGCATTATTGCATATACAAATGCGGTTTAAAGTTGTACAGTTTAGCATTCACACATGTGGTTTAAAGTTGTACATTATTGCACTCACACATGCGGTTTGAAGTCGTGCATTATTACACTCACACATAAGGTTCAAGTGCGTGCGTACATTATTACACATACAAACAAGGTAAAACATCGTACATTATTACACACACAAACAAGGTAAAACATCTTACATTACTGCACATACAAATAAGGTAAAGGATAGTACATTATTGAACACGCAAATAAAGTAAAACATCGTAAATTATTGCACATACAAATAAGTTAAAACATCGTACATTATTGCAGACAAATAAGGTAAAACATCTTACATTATTGCACATACAAATACGATAAAACATCGTACATTATTGCACACACACATAAGGTTAAACATCGTACATTATTGCACATACAAATAAGGTTAAACACCGTACATTATTGCACATAAAAATAAGGTTAAACATCGTACATTATTGCACATACAAATAAGGTAAAACATCGTACATTATTGGACACACACATAAGGTATAACATCGTACATTATTGCACATACAAATAAGGTAAAACATCGTACATTATTGCACAAGCAAATAGGGTTAAACATCGTACGTTTTTGCACACACAAATAAGGTTAAACAGCGTACATTATCGCACACACACACATGCGGTTAAAAGTTGTACAATACTGCATACGTAAATGTGATTTAAAGTTGTACAATAATGCAGACGTAAATGTTGTTAAAGGTTGTACAATAATGCATACGTAAATGTTGTTTAAAGTTGTACAATAATGCATACGTAAATGTTGTTTAAAGTTGTACAATAATGCAGACGTAAATGTTGTTTAAAGTTGTACAATAATGCATACGTAAATGTTGTTTAAAGTTGTACAATAATGCATACGCAAATGTGGTTTAAAGTTGTACAATAATGCAGACGCGAATATTGTTTAAAATTGTATAATAGTACATACGCAAATAGTGTTTAAAGTTGTACTACAATGCATACGCGAATGTGGTTTAAAGTTTTACAATAATGCATACGCAAATGAGGTTTAAAGTTGTACAATAATGCATACGCAAATGTGGTTTAAAGTTATACAATAATGCAGACGCGAATATTATTTAAAGTTGTACAATAGTTCATACGCAAATATTGTTTAAAGTTGTACAATAATGCAGACGCGAATGTGGTTTAAAGTTTTACAATAATGCATACGTAAATGTGGTTTAAAGTTGTACAATAATCCATACGTAAATGTGATTTAAAGTTGTACAATAATGCAGACGTTAATGTTGTTTAAAGTTGTACAATAATGCATATGTAAATGTTGTTTAAAGTTGTACAATATTGCATACGTAAATGTGATTTAAAGTTGTACAATAATGCAGACGTAAATGTTGTTTAAAGTTGTACAATAATGCATACGTAAATGTTGTTTAAAGTGGTACAATGATGCAGACGTAAATGTTGTTTAAAGTTGTACTACAATGCATACGCGAATGTGGTTTAAAGTTTTACAATAATGCATACGCAAATGAGGTTTAAAGTTGTACAATAATGCATACGCAAATGTGGTTTAAAGTTATACAATAATGCAGACGCGTATATTGTTTAGAGTTGTACAATAGTGCATACGCAAATATTGTTTAAAGTTGTACAATAACGCATACGCAAATGTGGTTTAAAGTTGTACAATAATGCAGATGCGAATATTGTTTAAAGTTGTATGATAGTGCATACGCAAATATTGTTTAAAGTTGTACAATAATGCATACGTAAATGTGGTTTAAAGTTGTACAATAATGCAGACGTAAATGTTGTTTAAAGTTGTACAATAATGCATACGTAAATGTTGTTTAAAGTTGTACAATAATGCATACGTAAATGTTGTTTAAAGTTGTACAATAATGCAGACGCGAATATTGTTTAAAATTGTATAATAGTACATACGCAAATAGTTTTTAAAGTTGTACTACAATGCATACGCGAATGTGGTTTAAAGTTTTACAATAATGCATACGCAAATGAGGTTTAAAGTTGTACAATAATGCATACGCAAATGTGGTTTAAAGTTATACAATAATGCAGACGCGAATATTGTTTAAAGTTGTACAATAGTTCATACGCAAATATTGTTTAAAGTTGTACAATAATGCAGACGCGAATGTGGTTTAAAGTTTTACAATAATGCATACGTAAATGTGGTTTAAAGTTGTACAATAATCCATACGTAAATGTGATTTAAAGTTGTACAATAATGCAGACGTTAATGTTGTTTAAAGTTGTACAATAATGCATATGTAAATGTTGTTTAAAGTTGTACAATATTGCATACGTAAATGTGATTTAAAGTTGTACAATAATGCAGACGTAAATGTTGTTTAAAGTTGTACAATAATGCATACGTAAATGTTGTTTAAAGTGGTACAATGATGCAGACGTAAATGTTGTTTAAAGTTGTACTACAATGCATACGCGAATGTGGTTTAAAGTTTTACAATAATGCATACGCAAATGAGGTTTAAAGTTGTACAATAATGCATACGCAAATGTGGTTTAAAGTTATACAATAATGCAGACGCGTATATTGTTTAGAGTTGTACAATAGTGCATACGCAAATATTGTTTAAAGTTGTACAATAACGCATACGCAAATGTGGTTTAAAGTTGTACAATAATGCAGATGCGAATATTGTTTAAAGTTGTATGATAGTGCATACGCAAATATTGTTTAAAGTTGTACAATAATGCATACGTAAATGTGGTTTAAAGTTGTACAATAATGCATACGTAAATGTGATTTAAAGCAGTACAATAATGCAGACGTAAATGTTGTTTAAAGCTGTACAATAATGCAGACGTAAATGTTGTTTAAAGTTGTACTACAATGCATACGCGAATGTGGTTTAAAGTTTTACAATAATGCATACGCAAATGTGGTTTAAAGTTATACAATAATGCAGACGCGAATATTGTTTAAAGTTGTACAATAATGCATACGCAAATATTGTTTAAAGTTGTACAATAATGCATACGTAAATGTGGTTTAAAGTTGTACAATAATGCATACGTAAATGTGATTTAAAGTTGTACAATAATGCATACGTAAATGTTGTTTAAAGTTGTACAATAATGCATACGTAAATGTGGTTTAAAGTTGTACAATAATGCATACGCAAATGTGGTTTAAAGTTATACAATAATGCAGACGCGAATATTGTTTAAAGTTGTACAATAGTTCATACGCAAATATTGTTTAAAGTTGTACAATAATGCATACGTAAATGTTGTTTAAAGTTGTACAATAATGCATACGTAAATGTGGTTTAAAGTTGTACAATAATGCATACGTAAATGTGATTTAAAGCAGTACAATAATGCAGACGTAAATGTTGTTTAAAGCTGTACAATAATGCAGACGTAAATGTTGTTTAAAGTTGTACTACAATGCATACGCGAATGTGGTTTAAAGTTTTACAATAATGCATACGCAAATGTGGTTTAAAGTTATACAATAATGCAGACGCGAATATTGTTTAAAGTTGTACAATAATGCATACGCAAATATTGTTTAAAGTTGTACAATAATGCATACGTAAATGTGGTTTAAAGTTGTACAATAATGCATACGTAAATGTGATTTAAAGTTGTATAATAATGCAGACGTAAATGTTGTTTAAAGTTGTACAATAATTCATATGTAAATGTTGTTTAAAGTTGTACAATAATGCAGACGTAAATGTTGTTTAAAGTTGTACTACAATGCATACGCGAATGTGGTTTAAAGTTTTACAATAATGCATACGTAAATGAGGTTTAAAGTTGTACAATAATGCATACGCACATGTGGTTTAAAGTTATACAATAATGCAGACGCGAATATTGTTTAAAGTTGTACAATAGTGCATACGCAAATATTGTTTAAAGTTATACAATAATGACTACGAAAATATTGTTTAAAGTTGTACAGTAATGCATACACGAATGTGATTTAAAGTTGTACAATAATGCATACGCAAATGTGGTTTAAAGCTGTACAATAATGCATACGCAAATGTTGTTTAAAGCTGTACAATAATGCGAACGCAAATGTGGTTTAAAGTTGTACAATAATGCATAGGCAAATGTTGTTTAAAGTCGACCCAGCAAGACCAAGGTTGATCTACTGCCGTATTTCTTTATATATAAAACCCTGACATAAAAGAACCATTGTAACCATTATGATATGATGCGGTATAATACAGAGGATACGTAACACAGCGGGTAATCCAAAAGCCATTTCGGACACGAATGCCTCGTTACGATTTAACATTATATCAACTGTGAAATAGATAAAATAACAATTTATTCGTTGGGTTAATCGACTCGTTATCGTCCAGTTGTGCTGACACATAGATATCCGGATTCTGCTGATATTTTATAGGCGAGTAGTTCATGGTATTTTTAAAGCATAAACCCCAATTACCATCATACAACAATTCTGAAGAAGACAAGTTTTAAGATATTTAGAGAAAAGAACGAGAAATAATATATAAATGAAATGACACTTTTGTTAATGGGTTGAAAACATTCTGGCAAAAATATAAGTTTCTCGTAATGGATAATTTCTCATTTTGCCACATTGCTTCCAAAGGTCGGCTGATGCAAAGGCGTGAGAAAGCCTCGGTATGTGGAAAAGGTCTAAACATCGTTAGTTCACTGTTGGTCGTTATTGAATGACCATCTGACCAGACATATTTATGGTGTGAATCATCTATGATAAACTTAACCCTTATCCCGCAATGTAAATGGAACCGGTAGCATCGTCATCCGTGCGTTTTAAACAAGTTCTAACATGTATTTATATGCCGAGTCCCGGTAGTTCAGACGGTAGCGATGCGAGGCCGTTAATCCTGGGGTTGTAAGTTTGAACTACAGCTCGACCAAAATTCGTTCCAACGTTTGACAAAAGTCAAAGCAACAAGAGCCATCCGTCTACCACAAATGGGCTGACAGTCTTTGTGGAAAAGTAGCCAGTTTTCTTGGGAAGAAAGCTAGTCTGTGTGGATAACAGGTGTGAGAAAGCCAGGAAACGCATGGTTAGGTGAACTGACCGACGTGATATTACTGAATAAATGGTGAAAACGGCGTTAAACCCTAAATTATTGAACCATTACATATATATATAGACTAATCTTGCTTGATCCAATTTATTTGTTGAAAAAAAATAATAAAAAAAAATAAAGACAACACCTCATGAATATACAGACATATTTAGTCATATTTTGTAATGAACGCATTGCTTTTTAAATTCGTGTTTGCCAGGATGTGCAAATGTTCCCTTAAGTCTTGAACTGTAGTTTATATCTGGTACCAAATACATTTCTATTTCTATTCGAAAGCACACTGTAGTTTATGACTATTTGACAGACGATGGCGATTCTAATCAAAATTGCACAGGCTGATGATAAGTATTAACATTCGCCTAGAATGCCTTTTATTTAGCAATGTAGCTCACGTGGCATTTCTTTAAAGAACACAACCATGAACGTGTATCGACATCTTTGAACGACAATGACGTTTTGTACATTCAATTAAAGATCACCCGATTAAGCTTCACTTAGTGACAATACTGACTTTGTCACGTGTATTGATATATCTGTTTGTGACTAGAGCAAAATAAACATAAATGCAGTTATGCTATTTGCATAAGAACCCATATTCACTATCTTTTAATAATGATCTCCTTTTGAACTCGTATCATAATATTCCCTTGGAAATTCGTGGCTATTAGACAGTCAGGCACCGTGCTATCGGATACGTGTAACAAAATAGGTGTTTTCTGATAAACGGTAACGTATGATACAAACTCGTTTATTCATTACGTGTATTAGACTTGTATCTTTATCTGATCTAACGTTCGACATATTGTATCTTTCTTACGCACGAATGCACAAATAGTATTTGCATTGATTGATTTGGGTTTAGCACTGTTTTCAACAATTTTTCAGTCATATCACGGCCGTCAGTTCAACTATCCCATATGTTGCTTCATAGCTTTCTCACACCAGTAATCCACACATCATTCTTTCCAAACAACTGGTTGCATTGATTTTAGCCCATTGATCAAAAATGAACGACGCGTGTCGGATTGAACTTTTTATAAACTTAGGACACGGAAAGACTGATTAGCTTCCTGGTACTTTTCCGAGATAAATGGATATCTTCCTAAGTTGTGTATAATTCATGGCATTTCTTGAGTAAGTTAAGATATCGTGCGAAGTACTGGAGCGGAAAAAAACTTAGTTAGTTGACCTGGTCACTGTGATATACTGACTCAGGGTTGTGGAGTTAGTATTACGACTGATTAATGGTTGTGGAGTAAGCATTACGACTGACTCAGGGTTGTGGAGTTAGCATAACGACTGACTCAGGGTTGTGGAGTTAGCATTACGACTGACTCAGGGTTGTGGAGTTAGCATTACGACTGACTCAGGGTTGTGGAGTTAGCATAACGACTGACTTAGGCTTGTGAAGTTAGCATTACGACTGACTCAGGGTTGTGGAGTTAGCATAACGACTGTCTCATGGTTGTGGAGTTAGCATTACGACTGACTCAGGGTTGTGGAGTTATCATAACGACTGACTCATGGTTGTGGAGTTAGCATTACGACTGACTCATGGTTGTGGAGTTAGCATTACGACTGACTCAGGGTTGTGGAGTTAGCATAACGACTGACTTAGGCTTGTGAAGTTAGCATTACGACTGACTCAGGGTTGTGGAGTTAGCATAACGACTGACTCATGGTTGTGGAGTTAGCATTACGACTGACTCAGGGTTGTGGAGTTATCATAACGACTGACTCATGGTTGTGGAGTTAGCATTACGACTGACTCAGGGTTGTGGAGTTATCATAACGACTGACTCATGGTTGTGGAGTTAGCATAACGACTGACTCAGGGTTGTGGAGTTAGCATAACGACTGACTAGCTTCATGATAATATTCCGAGACAACTAGATACCTTCCTGGGTTGTTTATAATTGATTGCGGTATTTAACGCCGTTTTCAACATTTGTTTCTGTTATATCATGGCGTTTCCTGGGTACGGTTCCAGTACTTCTGGTTCATTTATCCTAACACTAGCGAGTCAGTTTTTATGCTTATCCAATACTCCTGAGTGCAAAGGAGGGGAAGCGTCTACTACCATTTTAAGGCACGTCAGATGAAATAATTGATTGGCGGGAGCAGTTTCTCAGTATATCACAGCGACCAAGGTGGAGAGAAAGCAATTACTACCACGTCTTAGGTATGACCCGACCGGGGATTGAACATGCGACCTTCTGCAGCTACAGCGGCCGCTGTACAACTACACCACCTGGCAGATATCATATACTGATATGCTGATATATTGATATACTGATATATTGATATTCTGATATATTGATATTCTGATATATTGATATACTGATATATTGATATACTGATATATTGATATACTGATATATTGATATATTGATACAATGATTAACTGATATATTGTTATACTGATATATTGACATACTTATATATTGATATGCTGATATATTGATATAATGATATTGACATACTGATATATTGATAAGTTGATATACTGATATACTGATATACTGACATACTGATATATACACTCTAATAAATCGATTCGCCAGACAATGCCCATGTTGGTCTAGTACACAACTCCAAAAGGAAATAAAGATTTTCCAGTGGAATGGTTCCATTTACCTTGGCGCTTCTCGTAAATTGTCTATTCACAACTATATCAGTCGGGAACCATTCTGTTGTCAATAAGATCAATTTGTTTTTGTGATTGAATAATCACGTGTTGATTGGATAATTCCAAACAAACGGACCGAATATGAGGAACGTCACACGAAAACCGGCCTTCAGATGTTTTCAATTAACCAGCATCAGATATCTTTGAAAAAGTGATCTAGGAAAAAATCTGGAAAATGTCTAAAAATGAAAGTATTATTATTGAATAGATTTGTAAAAGAACATGTACAAGAATATCTAGCGCATGCAAAAAAAGAGACATCCTTTGAAAATAAGGTTAACTGATGAAAACCAGGTCAGTAGTTGAAAAGAACATGAAGGTCAATATTAGTAATCAATGCAGCGCATCTGATTAGTTAAATGTAAACTACATCAGAATTTCCCATGAGGCAATTATCCTACTATCGGCCTTGCAGAATTTCACAGGAGTTCCCTCATTCCTTTACATACATACATCCGCTTTCTGACACAGACGACATCTGAAAACATTAATGCTTGATCACTTTACAGAAACATAGTCGTACTTTTCCGTTCAACTATGCGAATATGATAATAACCTTCCATACTTCCATACTTGACCTTCCGGCGCATTTATTTCTAAGCATTTGTTAAACTTATCTTAACCTTTTAAATGCAGTTTTGTTGAATCCATAATGAACTATCTTTCCCGCGCAGTCTCACCCTAAAACACGTTGTATGTTTACAGCAATTGGCAGGCAGCCAACTCCGAAAAATGGTTTATCTACTATGACCGAGGGCTAAAGCCCCAGGCCAAAGACCAATTTTCGTATTTACGACTACAGAAGTTTGAGATCAACCTGCGCCTCAGCATTCTACAGTTGACTGGCGTTAACTCGTACTCGAGAAGGACATACAAAGTACTTCGAGTTATCGACGTTTTCGATTAATCCCTCTAGTTATGCTAAATGTATTTGTTTATTTATAGTTTTCCGAATTAATCCATGTTCGAGTTATTATGGGTCCACTGTATTCGTACAAGCCTTATTGAAACCTATTGGAAACGTGTAAGACCACCTCTCAATTATACAAGTGTATACTATGAGCCGTCTCGTGAGAGACTCTGCGTAAAGTATCGACCCGGATAATCTTAAGCATGCCGCGCAGGCTAACTCGGACAGACACTTTTCGCCTCCTGTGGATTTTCTGTTTAAGGAATCATTACTCTATACCTCTTTCCCCCTGAGACGCAATGTGTCGGCCCGGATCAGTCTTCGCGAACTGCGCAGGGTGGTCTGGGTCGATACATTACGCAGAGATAATAATGATTTTCTCGCGGGACGGCTCAAGTATTGACTGTTTAAATTGAGGATAGAAAAGTTATCCTGACAATCTTATCTATTCAACATTGTAAAAGCAAAACGTTGTTTTGAATTTATATTTCTCAGTGGGATTCGAATTATAATCTAATATATTCTATGGCGTCTATTAGAACAAATGAAATACAGCATCGTCAGTCTATTAGACGTCATTTTGAATCTCGGAACAGTTAATACTCAGACTCAGTATAAATGTTGTACCGTCAGCAGAATGGTCTCTGTCCTACGTGTAAACATTACGGAAATGTTGGTTTTACAGGAACACCGTTCAATTTATGGTGACACATAACACTAGCTTTCGGGATATTCAAAAATAGAAATAATGACAAATAGTAAGTTTTGGGTACATTTTTGGGTAAATGGTTGATTTTGATGTTTATAAATGTGAAAAGTAAGCTCTAAGCATGGGATTAATTTTTTCAGTTGAACCCACTTCTCCTTCCGGTTTGACAACACTGGTTGCAGAGCTAGGCGTACATTTAGAGGTAAATTTGAATACCAGCTTTCGCGTCCAAAATTGCTTGAAAAGGAGCTGATAACGTGGTATTTCATCCACATATTGCCTATTGTTTTGGGTGAATAAGCAGCTGTTCAATTTTATACTTACCCCCTGCGTTTTTGTTGGGTGATTTCTGGAATAAAGGGTCAAATTGATCTTTCTGCCCTATCTTTTTCACCCTGTTTCAGATCACTTTTGTGGCCAATTCTCTCCATTAATATGGACTGAGAGTGTGACTTCCAGTCATTTTCCTACAATTATGGCACTCCTTGATACAGGAAAACTCTTTTTATCAAACCAGTATGGATATTATGAGAAATAATGAGAGAATAAAAGTTGGAGTGTCCCAGGAAACAGAAAATCAGCTTTTAACTGTGTTATGCCACCTATAGTTCAACGGGTATTACTACAATATCCGAATACTGGGAAGCCCCAATACCCCTTATTGCCTGACGTGTCACATAGAAATTCTAATTGGTGTGTGATATTTCAATCGCAAATATACATCTAAGGTTTCTCTGGAAAAGTTACAATTCGTCTAGACAGTTTTTGATTTCGGAAATCATTTCATCTAGTTATGCATCTAGGCTATATTTGATTTAAACACAGATCATTAGATTGCGTAACTCGAAAAAATCAAAAATTCTTTGTTCGTTATCAAGCAAACCTTTTACTGGTCCCTACGGTTTCCAGATCACATGACAGCTGACCGAAAGGACTTAGTAATACGCCAAGATTCAGACCTGGTTGCGACTTCGTGCGATCTGATATTGATATTCCATGCGTGTCATCTTGTTGTAAAAGCACCCTCTTGATAACGATTGACGGTGACAATAAAAAAACGACGGCAACAGTATGAAATAAATTAAATGCTTCCTTACCAATATAAAACAAGAGGGCCACGAGGCCCTGGATCGCTCACCTGAGAATGTGCATTTTATAATAAGAGAAGCCATGTTTTTAACGGATCATATCATCGAAATAATTTCAACAATTTTAGTAGAGGGTCACCCAAGGAACATCTGAGAAAAAATTGTGGTCTCTATAGAGTTAACAAGATTGTTCTCCATATTGGCCTAGTGACCTAGTTTTTGAACGGACATAAGCGATATACAACCTAAGTCTTGTATTTTAGCAATTTTTCTTTTTGCCACAATGTTTTCAAAAGTCGTTTGCTGCAGAGGTTTCAGAAAGCGGATGTATGTAGAATATAGTTAAGAAGTCCATATAAACTACTCATACTTGAGTTCGTATTGGCGAATTCGAAAGCTAAAAACCAATTAATGGGAAATATAGTAAAGTGGTACCGGCCGTGTCTAGCGGTTTTGGAGTCTTATTGTCTCTCCCTAACGGGATCATACAAATGTTAATTGGAATAAAGTTCTAGCTTTTGTCTCAAAAGATGCATTTAGGATTTAACTAATTCTCGACACAAATTAGATACTCTGATTGGTCTGTATGGATGCCAAGGAAAGATTAAAACATATACAATGGAGAAATGGATTGGACTGAAAGATCATAACTTATGTTTGGTCCTCTCCAATAAAGATTGATTTACAGGAAGCACCGTGAATATTTAACATGTTCAGAAAATATCAGCTTATATTAGCTTTGCAATATAAAGGAGGGTAGGTGCGCGTATGAGAGGTTAGTTAATGTGTATGTCAATTATCCATACCAAATAAAACATAACATAAAAAGATTCTTAAAGAGACGCTGCTGATTGTCAGAGTCGGTGTTAACACTCTACATCAAATTGCTTTCGGAATGAGTTTAAAACATTTCATATTTGAATTCAATGTCCTTTAAATAATGAGTTCGTAAAAAACCTGTTTTTCCCAGAACATTGGTCCGAAATAATAATGCAATAGCCACGGTATTACAAAACACAGATCTAGTGTATTCGAGAACAATTGAGATCAAACCTTCACCTTCAATTAGTCTGGGAAGGTTTAACACTATATGATATGAGCCGTCCCGGAAGAAAACCAACATTATGGACTCTGCGTATTGTATCGAGCCAAATCAGCCTGCGCAGTCCGAGCAGGCTAATATGGGCCGACACATTCTGCCCAAGGGGGATAGAGTATACGAGTAATGACTCCTGAAACAGAAAAATCCACAGGAGGCGAAAAGTGTCTGCCCGGGTTAGTCTGCGCAGAATGCTAAGGCTGATCCATGTCGATAATTTACGCATAGACAACAATTTTGGTTTTATCGTGGAAAGGCTCATAGATATATATATATATACAATGCTCAGCCACTGCAAATATAATGCATTTTTTTCCGGAATAAAATACCGGAGTCCATACTGTTTAAGAAAATAGTTGTTTTTTTGCCAATCTAAACTGAATTTACAGACTTTCAATGGCTGTTATAGTGCGCCGCGTCATACAAACACAGGCTTTCGAAGATTTTGACTTTTGATTGTATGGTGTATTTCACCGCTATCTATTTTCCTAATCCCGCAATCCTCAGCCCCACGGAGGGAAATCCACAACTATAATTGCCCTTGGATCAAACCCGCGACCTTCCGAACTAGAGGCATATGCTCTACATTACAGATGTCGTGGTTTTGACATTTACTGAAACTTCATTCAAATATTAAACGTGTACTGTGATTAGTAACTGTTTCCTACAAACTTTCAAAATGCTTGTACGATTTAGCAAGATCCTGATTAGATTATGTGAATGTTCTTGCTGATCTAGATCTTCTCTGGTCCATAAGGTTGGTTTTCGTGTAACGTGACTTACATGATGATTGCCGGCTGCTGAAGAAATTACGTCGTTTCTTCACATATATAACACTACATTACTTTCACAATGGTTCTCATAAGTCTACCACAGACTATGGGAGAAGCATCGTTCCATAGTAATAAGAAATATCTTCATTAAATATATACATTAACATGGGCTGTCCGTAAAACAGCATGCTCGACTGTTCGGCCATTTGATACTATAGTAAACAGTAGTTAATGAGATAGTGGATTGATGGTCAAAAAAGGAGTATAATTGTGTCACAATCTAATATAATGTTTTGGGACTTGTCCTGCACGGTCATTTGATGATGTCCAATACAAGTGTGCAATTTCAAACCCATACCATCTGTGGTTTGTGAGAAAACGCCTTGCATACACAACTTTTAACCAAATGTTTAAGTCCAAAAAGATTCATGATTGTGTTAACATCTGATACAGAGTTTGGGACTTGTATTGCAAGGTCATTTGATGATGTCCAATTAGTGTGTGCCATTTCAAAGCCATAGCATCTGTGATTTGTGAGAAAAGGCCATGCAAGCAAAACTTTAACCAACATTTTTAAGTTCAAAGAGAGGCATAACTTGGGTAAGACAATCCCCTTACACTAAATTTACGAACATTAAATGCCTTGTCTTACAGTAATGTTTATGTGGAAAGCCATTTTAAAGACATTTCTTCCATTCCAGTTAAGTTCGGAAATCAAGATCATGATCAAACGTCCTTTGTTTGAAACGAATCTCATTTCGATATACGAGATATCTGGCGACGAGACCAAGGAAAAATCACAAATTTCCAATAATTCTTGTTATTAATCAGGCTTAAAAGTACACTGAATTGTATGGTTTCAATCTTAAAATATTTCGGATAAAATACTTAGAAGTGCTGAAATTTAAAAACCAGAAATTAGATTTATAATTACTGAAACAAGATGGTCCTAAATCGATCATCGGAGAGATAGTATTTAAGCAAACTGCTAATTCAAGGAAAAATCTGATCAAGAGTAGGAATGAACCGAAAATGAAACAGCTTATCATTAAAGGAAATGTGTAATAAAACATAAAATATTTGATCAATTTGAAGGAGGACCACCACAGGAACATTCCTGTGAAGTTTGGTAGATATCAGTCCAACGTTTTGTGAGGAGATGTCGTTTGAATCTAATGTTAATTTTACCCAGTTGCTGATGATGCCTAGCAGATATCTTTTTCAATCAATCAATATGGCTTCAACAAAGTATGAACAGTGTCAATATAGGACCATTTCTGATGAACCATCTTGAAATCTGAGAAGAACTTTATAAGAATTGAATTTGAAGTTTTGTCATTTTGACCCATTTATGATGCCGTCCGGTGGTCATGGTTTTAACTAATCAATATGGCTTGAACAAATTGTGTAGAGTGTCACTCGAGGACCCTTTCTACCATATTATCTTGGAATAATCAGACAAGAGGATTCAGAGAAGAAGAATTTCAAAGTTATGGCATTTTCTCCATTTCTGATGCCGCAGCAACCAATGTTATGCATAAAATGTTATATCTTTGAACATTTTGAAAGAGGACCCCCAAAGTTAGATTTCTATTAAGTTTGGTTGAAATTGGTCCATTGTATAAGGAGGAGATGTCATTTAAAGCTAAAAGTTAATTTTACCCTTCTTCTGATACCACCTGTATGCCTTCTTAAAAATGGATTTTTAAAAAATTGTAATTTTGCCCCTTTTCTTATGCCACCTGGCTGCCATGTTTTTTCAACCAATCATTATGGTTTGAACCGGTATTTAGAGGGCCACCTAAGGAACATTTCTATCAAATTATATAGAAATCCAACTAGTGTTTTCAGAGTAGAACATTTTTAAAGATGTGTGACTTTTCTCCCATTTTGTGCGGCAGCAACAAAAGTTCTTCATATAATTTAAATCTTTTAACAATTTTGAAAGAAGACCATCCAAGGATTATTCCCGTGGAGTTTGGTTTGTTTCAGCGATTAAGAAGGAGATGTTGTTTCAAAATAAAAGTCAACCACGGACGGACGACGATGAGGTATGCTAATGCAAGAGGCCCAAGACGACCAGTATAGCTTCACGCCTACACCCTATATTGACGGACTTTTATCAAGCTAATATGACTTAGAAGGTCACTAAAGAAATGTTGATGTACCAGTAAGTACTTGAGGTAATGTAATGGACAAATTATCATTTGCAAAGATGGGGTACCTCGTTGGTAACTAAAAAAGAGAACTGAATTTTCACGAACAAATACACAATCTACGTATTCAGTTTATCAATAGTATACAAAAATACACATTTCTCAAACGCAACAACACCGCATTTTCCGCCTTTCTATCTGCTGAATCCTGAACGCTGTGATAAGTTTTACAACCACGATGTTTTTGCAATCATAGACAGTTAATGGTTCAATTGTCGACAGAGATAGCGGTTTTATGTAGAAAATGCGGTGAGAAGATCCTTCTTGAGATGATGGTATATCAATTACAAATCGCATTTAAACCAGACTTTAACTTCTACTCTGCAGTATAGACTGCCTGATACAGGTCGTTTCAGATTGACCTTTGCGCCAGCCAATCAAGTTGTCGCCAATAAAATTGTAAGCTATCAACAGGGGAGATAACCCAAATAAAATGTGAAAAAGACAAACGTTGATTGTCGAGTATTCCGATTCAATGAATATCTAAATGCATAAAGTTGAAAACGACCTTTATTTCGGTGTCGTCAGATATAATATACATTGAACCTACAGCGAGTTATTTGGGTCTGGTTTTATTATGATTGATCATTTACATTAATACATTGTTGACCTTGTAAGTAAAGGTCAAGACTGACATCCTTGCAACTCCACTGACACATCGACTGATTGGTTGGTTAAAGTTATATTACGGCAGTCAATTCACATAACCATACGTTTCCTCGCTTTCCCAAAGGTTTCTAAAAGTAATCTGCGGATGATGCGTGAAAATTCAGATGCGTCACAATGCGTCACAATGCTTAACAATGCGTCACAATGCGCACAATGCGTCACAAAGCGTCTAGGAAGTGGGACGTGGAGCATGATTATACACTTCAAGTATCCGGGCTTTCCCTGCTCTATCTGTATTTCACAGAGCCACGTCACACGAAAACCGACCCTTACGCTGGCACTGACCACCTTTAAAACAAATGGTGGTGAACGGACAACATGACGTACTTGATCAAAACGAACATTTCCTCCTTATTCGACAAAAAACACTACTAAAGGTACGGTGCCAGGTAAATTAGGCGGGTCACTCCCGATCAGATATCATGGGTTCGAAAACCGACACCGTAATTACTTATCCGGTGGCTGAGCTATTGCGACTTTGCCGGGTCCAAAAATCATCGCTCGAAAAACTCGGCTTCTGTGAATTCCACCATTAAAGAATGAAGAATGTATATACGTCAACTAGTATTTTCTACTCATATATATATATATATATATTTAACTTTATTTTAAAATTGTTACTTTTACATTATTATAATCTATATATGTTTCTTAATCACATGACAATGCTTGTATCCGATCTAATATACCCATTACGTATTTCGTTATATGTCACACGTGTAATATAACATGACCGAATCACTTTTTATGTATTCATCCGCGAATGTTTACAAAATGGATGAGAACGTATATCCAGTAAACACAAACGTCACGATAGATGGACGAGGTAAAGTGACCATTATCGGTCATAAAAATAGTTAACAGTTTATTAAGTATTACATGTTGGGAGTCTCGTTAATAACACATTTCTTGAACTCGTTTAATACAACTTTATATGAAATGACTCATATCAGATCCTATATATATATGATGCTTTGCCTAAAGTCTGATTCCAACAGGGCACATTAAATCCAGTTCGAGTGATAAATCAACGACTTAGTTAAACGTTGCATTCTACATTTAAACTGACTTTGTTAAATTGATCATTAGATCAATTCTTTATTTGTATTGTATTACACGATGCATGCATATGTATAAATACTTAACTATGTCTATGTCTATGTCGTAAAAGGTAATTATATGTAAAACACGAGGTTCAACATGATAATATATCCGTTAGTTGCGTCATCAGACATTTGATACATGTGTTATATGTTGGCTGGTAGGCTAACCCAGTAAGAATACTTTTTGCATATTTCGTGCCAAACTCGTGAGACAAAAACTGTATACGATACTCCGACCTTACAAGAAGCAAAGCAAAATGTCTTCTAACTGACGTGTCTTTTATCTAAAACTAGGCAAACTTATAAGGGGCATCTTATTAAAGTTTGAGACGACCAAATAAAAACACAGTAAATCTGTAATATGTTAAATGGTAGACGACAAGTAACCCAGTAAATATTTATGCATAATTCGTGCCAGAATTGTAATACAATACTTTTAATTACTGAAGAAGAATCTACCCAAACTAGCATAAATATGTCTTCTCATTTCACTGTCGAGTTTTTACATAAAACTAAGGAATATTGGTATCAAATATCTGCACTCTATGCCTTTCAGCTTCAGACAAAAAGATTTTTCAAATTTTACAAAAATAAAATCCTTTCGATTGCCATGACAATCAGATAATTTCTTTGAACAGTTTTGATAGGGCACAACACAAGGAACATCCCGGTGAAGTTTTGCCAAAACTGGTTTAGCGGTTTATATTAGGAGGAGTTGTCGTTTGAAGGAATTGTTTACGGACGACTGAGAGTGATCATATAGATCACATTTAGCCTTCGGCTCAGGTGATCTAAAAATAGAACATGAGTCTTCACGGTCAACTTTAAAACGAGAAACCGACGCTCTAACGCTACAGTATAGTTTTCAATTTATTTACAGTGCATACTTTTTTAGTTTGCTTTGGTCATAAACGTTCTCAAAAGGCTCCAAAAATGTTTGTACATTAAACGAGATTCCGACCAGATCCTGTTTAACGTTTTTTTTTACTTCAGCCAGCCAAGTTTAAGCATAGTTTTAATCGAAACAATCTTTAGGAATACACGTATGCATGCACCTAAATCTGTTTTTGTAAATGATACATTTCTTCTTTCATAAAATGAAATCACGGTCACATTGACATAATCTCGTTACACATCCTCTTTCGAAGATGCATCTCTAGACCAAATATGGAAACGAGGTTCTACGTACGACGGTATAGGTGATATGACAAACTCTCTGTATGTAAGGTCAAGGTCACAGCAACTTAAACGTAGTCATGGACCCAACCTCCTCCTTATATGTAGACACATCTCCAAGATAGGAGATATGACCCGGACAATCTCCATCCTTTAAATAGGTCAAAGGTCAAGGATCAATGTCAAGGTAAACGTGTCTCAAATTTGGTATTTGACACACCATCTTCCCATAGTAAATGTGCATACGTAATTTGGCTACTGTACTTGAGATAGACGAACGCGGTGCAAATCTTGTTACACCCGTCTTCGCTAGCCAAGGCTACTTCGTATATTAGCATTAGCATAAGTACTTGTGGTAATGTAACACATAAACAATCTAACACTATGGAAAAACAAGCCAACTATATTTTCAGTTTATCAATAATTTACAAACACACATTTCTTAAACGCCACAATACCGCATTTTCCGCATTTTTTATCTGCTAAATCCTGAACGCTGTGATAGCTTTTACAACCACGATGTTTTTGAAACCATAGACAGTTAATGGTTCAATTGTCGACAGAGATAGTGGTTTTATGTAGAAAATGCGGTGAGAAGATCCTTCTTGTGTTGATTTACAAATCTCATTAAAACCAGACTTTAACTTTTCCTCTGCAGTATAAACTTGGTGACTGCCTGATACAGGTCGTTTCAGATTGACCTTTGGGCAGCCAATCAAATTGTCGCCAACAAAATCGTTACATGTAGCTATCAACAGGGGAGATAACCCAAATAAAAAGTGAAAAAGACAAACGTTGATTAATGCGGTGAGAAGATCCTTCTTGAGAGGATGGTATATCAATTATAAATCTCATTAAAACCAGACTTTAACTTCTCCTCTGCAGTATAGACTGACTGTTACAGGTCGTTTCAGATTGACCTTTGCGCCAGCCAATCAAATTGTCGCCAACAATATCGTTAGCTATAAACAGGGGAGATAACTCAAATAAAAAAGTGAAAAAGACAACCGTTGATTGTCGAGTATTCCTATTCAATGAATATATAAATGCATACAATTAAAGACGACCTTTATTGCGGTGTGGTCATATCCAGTTTACATTGTACTTACAGCGAGGTATTTGGGTCTGGTTTGAATAAGATTGATAATTTACAATAATACATGTTCTACCTTGTAAGTCAAAGTCAAGACCGACAGCTTTGCAACTCCATTGCCAAATCGCCTGATTGGTTGGTTTAAGTTAAATTACGGCAACCAATTCACATTAACAATACGTTTCTTCGCTTTCCCGCACAAGCACTCTACACAACATCAAGGCTTCCCAACATCTGTCATGTGGAAGACCGTTTTGCAGAGGTAGAGCGTTGGCCTCTCGTCTTAAAGGTCCCTGGTTTCGAGTCCCGTTTTGCAGAGGTAGAGCGTCGGCCTCTCGCATTAAAGGTCCCTGGTTCGAGTCCCGTTTTGGAGAGGTAGAGCGTCGGCCTCTCGAATTCACACAAACGGCGCGAGTACTGGTTAAATCTCCAGGAAGCAGACATCGAGCGTGATTAATATAAACTGAAAGGTTGCTTCACAATCAAAGTAAAATAAATAATGTTTAAATTAACATCTTCCCACATGATATACAATATCTAGCCAATTTGTGTCTGACGACTGCAGCTCGTTGCAATGGCCTTTTTTTTTTTTTTATCTGAAAGAACGAAAGGCTTCAAATTCACGACCATTGAATTAATAGCCATCGTCTTTACCGACTGGACTGTGGCGGCTAGACTTAGAAAAGTCGACGTATTTATACCTGTTTGCTGTTCATGTCATTTCATCATTATTGAAACAAAATGGAAGAACAAATAATTGGTCGGTTTGATGCCATATCCGTTTATGACCAATAAACACATTACCACATCAAACGAATCATACAACTTTGAACATTGTCAGAACTATGGAAAATCTCTAGAAAGTATGAATATTAAATAGAGGCTTAAACATTGTAATAAAACGAGCAATTGCTCATTATGAGGAAATTGTTCACCCTCAAAAGTCGCCTGCTACAGATGCGTCTACATGTTGGAAAGGTTTGACTGACGATATTGGTCAATGTATGACTGCAATATACTTCTGCAAAACAAACACGTCTAATTTCTAATTAGTCTAAATCTTCAGTTTCTGAGTTGATGTCGTTTTCAACACTGTTTCAGTTATAACATAACATAACATAACATAACATAACATAACATAATATTCATTGGCATTATACAACACTATTTATAGCGATATATACAAAGTGGTATTAACATGAATTCTTTACCAGAAGAACAAATAAACATATTTTATATCATATAGTACAAGTGTATCTATGTTACAGTATTTTACAACTACAAATGTAATCTCCTTCCTTAACAGCCAGATAAATAAATCTAGCTAACCTGTTAATTTCTGTTATTGAATTTTATGACATTAATGTATTAAATATTTGTATAGAATGCCATTTACAATGATATGATTCAAGAAATGTATGTCTTAGTTCTCTATACTTGGTACCAATAAGTAGAAAATGGTAAGGATCTTTTATCAGACCCATATTACACTGTGTACATGTGCGTTGTTGTCTATCTATATTGGTATACCTGCCAGTTTCTATGTCAAGATTATTAGAATTTAACCTGAAATTCGCTAGAGTAGTTTGATATTTTGAATTAACATTGTTGGTTAGATACATTTCTATTCCAAAATCGTGTTTAAATAAACTACAGTGAGATAATCTTGGGGAGTTATTTATATTGCTGTACCATGATTGTTTAAAAATATCTAGTATTCTCTGTTTGATATCTAAGTATTTGATACTATCTTGGTTTTGAAACATCCACAGATTTCCCAGACCAATGTGTCAATATGGATTTAAAGTGATTTCAAAATATTTAACCAAAATTTAGTTATTATTAATTTTTTGCAGTTTTCATTGGATACCGATCAAGTTCTCCATACAAACCATATATATTTGTAGACCTTTTTACCTTTAATACTTTTCTCATGAATTTACAGTGAATTTGCTCGATTTTTTGGCGTCACAAAATCCCGAAACAGATGCATTATAATTTAGAATTGATCCCACTAGAGCATCAAATAGCTTTTTTCCATTGCAGATAATTCTAACTGATTGGAAAAAATAAAAACTTTGTGTAGGGCATGCGCAGATTGTTGTGCAACTCTGATTTGTGTTCTGTATCATGATTCATTTTTAAATAAATGAGTTCCCAGATATTTAAAGAATGAAACAACTTCCAATTGTGTATCATTTAAGAATAGATTACAAGTTGTGCCTCGATGATAATACGGTGGTCAGATCAACCACCAACGTGTTTTATTACTTTCTCGCACAAGTACACACACCCTTTCTCGCACAAGTACACACACTCTTTCTCGCACAAGTACACACACTCTTTCTCGCTCAAGTACACGTAGTCTTTCTCGCACAAATACACACACTCTTTCACGGACAAGTACACACATTCTTTCTGGCACAAGTACAAACACCTTTTCTTTGGTAACTGACTTTTTTTGCGCATACGCAATTTCAGTTCATTAACGGAAGAAGAATAACGTTGATAGCATTGTCAAAAAAAAATCGGACAGTATTTTGATCGGAGAATGGAAACAAATACCACACTATGAATATGTGACCACTATTTCCTACATACAAGAAATTTGCAACAGACGACTTTGAAATCGTCTAGGTAAACATATGGACATTGTCACGATGAGTTTTTTTTTTATCCTTTTGCAAAAGGTTTCCAAAAGTAGTCTGCTGCAGATGCGTACAAATTCAGATGCCTAACAATGTGTCACAATGCGTCATAATGCGTCACAATGCGTCTAGGAAGTGTGACGTGGAACATGGTTATACACTTCAAGTATCCGGGCTTTCCCTGTTCTATCTGTTTTTGAGCCGTCTCGCTAGAAATCCAACAACGTGGCCTCTTCGTAAAGTAATCGACCCGGATCATCATAAGCATGCCGCGCAGGCTTACCAGGTGATACACTTTTCGCCTCCTGTGGATTTTCAGTTTTAGAAATCATTACTCTATTCCTCTATTGCGCAGGATGATCTGGATCGATATATTACCCAGAGGCCAAACTGTTGGATTTCATGTTAACAGACCCACGTCACACGAAAACCAACCCTTACACTGGCACTGACCACCTTCAAAACAAATTGTGGTGAACGGACAACATGAGGTACTTGATCAAAACATTTCCTCCTTATCCGACAAAAAACATTACTAAAGGTACGGTGCCAGGTAAATTAGGCGGTCACTCCCGATCAGATAGCATGTGTTCGAAACTCGATACCGTACTTACTTCAATCCGGTGGCTGAGCTATTGCGACTTTGCCTGGTTCAAAAATCATCGCGCTAAAAACTCGGCTACTGTGAATTCCACTATTAAAGAATGAAGAATGTATATACTTCAACTAGTACGAACTCTACTCATATATATATATATTGGACTTTATTTTAAATGTTGTTACTTTTACATTATTATAATCTATATATGTTTTTTTTTTATCACATGGCAATGCTTGTATCCGATCAAATATACCCATTACGTATTTCTTTCTATGACACACGTGTAATATAACATGACCGAATCACTATTCTTGTATTCATCCGCGAATGTTTACAAAATGGCTGAGAACGTGTATCCGGTAAATACAAACGTCACGATAGATGGACGAGATAAAGTGATCATTATTGGTCATTAAAATAGTTGTGTGTAATTAGTTCCAACCACTCAGTAAAACGTTGCATTCTACATTTACAATGACTTTCGTTAATCAGACATCAGACATTTGATACATGTGTAATATGTTGGCTTGTAGACTAACCCAGTAAGAATATGTATAAATATTTCATGCCAAACTCGTGAGACGAAATCTGCATACGATACTCTGACCATACAAGAAGCAAAATGTCTTCTAACTGACGTGTTTTTTATCTATAACTACGGAAACTTGTAAGGGGCATCTTGTAAAAGTTTGAGACGACCCAATGAAAAAACAGTAAATGTGTAATATGTTAAATGGTAGACGACAAGTAACCCAGTAAATATCTATGCATAATTCGTGTCAAAATTGTGATACAATACTTTTAATTACTGAAGAAGAATCCACCCACACCAGAATGAATATGTCTTCTCATTTCACTGTCGAGTTTTTACATAAGACTACGAAATATTGGTAGGGACATCGCATTTGCCTCGCAGCATATTACGGTTGAATCATACCTTTGAAATAACGTATGTTATTGCGTCAATGATAGTGTGGTTAATGAAACCGCCATCACTTTCTCGTTTGAAGCGGTATTCGGATAAAATAGACGACAGACAGTGGGGGAATAGAATTTCCTACGTGCTAATATCAATTACATTCGCCGTGACAAATTAGATAACAAAATGCGAAATAAAAGGAATGTTTGGCTTAACGGTTATAAGACTATTTCTGATTTATTAAAAATTCGCCCGAGAGATTTTTATTTAAAAGATGAATAATTTAGGACACATGTTCGTTTACCATTTGCCGAAATTTTAAGATTATATATCAAACAGATTTGTAATAAATCACAATGCAGTTAAACATCTGTCGCGCTCCGGAACGTTCACTGCATAATGATAGCTAGATACGCATCAAGGGTAATAAAATGAACATACCACCTGTTTTCATTATAATCATCAATTTCAATCTTTTAAGTACCCCCTTTCTTCTACTTCTAGTGAATAATGGTAGGTTGTATTTGTTTGCTTCTCTTTAAATATTCAAAGTAGCTACGATATTGAAATTTATATGGTAAATACATCAATAATACAACAAAATAATTCTTGCGTTTTTACGAGATAGCGAGATTAATATTTCAACAATATCGATATGTTGATATGAATTCGTGAGAATTGTGCATCAGTTACGCAACATATAAACATTTCGTGAATCTATGAGTAGTGACGGATTGATACTTATTCATGCGAAGATAATTTTATTTCAGGTATATATTCTGGATTGTTCTATTATCCAAAATAGGGATGAGCATAACAATATGCGCCTGTTTTGATTAAAAATAAAATCCTGACACACCATCGGTTCGAAGGAAAAGTAACCGGTTTAACAAGAGCGTTGAATTCGTAATGCTAAGGTCCCGAGTTCGAGTCGTAATGGATTACATGTACATCTTTTTTTTTATTTCTTTTTTCTACTAATCGTTAATCGCGCAATTTCCTTAATTTTCGTGATTTTATATTTACCTACGAATGCATAAATGTGGCATACAAATGTAGAACGACGTATTATAGCTTACACAGCCATGCAGTCGAGGTCGCATAATAGTGATGATGATGATGATTATGATGATGATGAATTGATGATACAACATTTACACAGTAAATATACAAGGGGGATCCAGAAGTAAAAGGAATTTAGTTATATTTTCGACACAAATCAAACTTGTAGAAAATAATCCTTAATTTTTCAAAAGTCCACATTTCTCTTACATACATGACAACTATATGAATAATCGGTAGACAAATAACATTTCTGGGATATTATGAAAATTGTGTGTACAATGGGGGCAGGCCACGGTAGTAACGTCACTCTGACGTCGCCGTTTGGAGGGAAACGAGTAGGTTTGAAAACGTGAATAAATATTTTAACAACAGTTATATCAACTGAATTGTTGTATCAACTTTCCCAGGAGCCATTGCTTAAAGACATTACAAATGAAAATTATTATGGGGAAAAAACAATACTTGAATATTCCATTTAACGTCAGAACTGGCTCCTTTGCAAGTGAAATTCGTTTCCCTCTGATGTCACGAAAGTGCATTTATCACATGACAATGCTTGCATCCGATTTTATATATCCATGTGTAATATAACATGGCCGAATCACTATTTTTGTATTCATCCACCAATGTTGACACAATGGCTGAGATCGTGTAACCTATGAACACAAATGTCACGATAGATGGACGAGGTAAACGTACCATTATCGGTCATAAAAATATGTTTGTTTGTGATTAGTTAATAGCAGTTGATTAAGTATTACATGTTGAGACTAATTTCTGACCGCGAAAACTCGATTTTCTTTTTGTGTTTCGTTATGTGATAAAAGGAATCTGACATTCGTTGTCATTTCATAAAGTGTTATTAAACTCGCCAAAGGCTCGCTTTATAAAAACATTCTTTATCTCGTTTAATAAAACTTAATATGAAATGACAACTTTAAATCCTATATGTACATGTATACATCGCTAGTGACTGCTTTACTCCTGGTGAACTCAACTGAATAAACATTTCAAATGACTATTTTGATTTTTGTCTACGTTGTGATATAATTTTACTAATTGTTCATTTGACGTCTTATTTACGTGACGTTCTTGCACGTCGCTAAATAACTTTACCATTTTGATGGTTATTATGGAACAACAGCATTTGACTTTTGTAATTAGAAAAACATAAAAACAAATTAATGTCATGCGCATTTTCGGTGTCTTCTGTTTGTGTATATTTGAAATATACGCCGCTTAAAATGGTTCTTTCTTGTAACATTATATTGTGGCCCGCCTATTCCTCAACTCGTTTATATGTCATCGATTTATAACTAAACTAATGACAATATTAGAACTATTAAATCGCCATAAGGTAGAGCAAAAACAAATATACATATGGTATGAATTTCCGAAATATGTATTAACTAATACAAGAATCACTATTACTTTTGGATTACCCCTCGTATATATATTATATATATAAACAGATTTCCAAGTATGATGATCCCGTATCCTGTTTTAGGTCTATTTATATACTGTATAATTCGCAATAAAATAACCATTCGGGAAGAAATAAATTAAAATATCCATTTTTAGTAGGGAGTAGATTCATGATACCATAAAGTTGATGATTATTGTGAAAAGAAAAGGTTGTCAATTTTAATTCCGCTGACTGCGTTGCAGCTAACATTTCGCAATGGGCGTTCCAACATCAGTAAAACGGCATTCTGATTTACTAAAAATCGGCTCCACAAAATTTCTTGAATTTTGTGTAACTTGCAGTAGAAAGAGTATTCGTAATCATATGTTCTTCTTAAAATAATATATCGGGTAAATTTTAAGGAAATTAAAAATGATGTAATTAATTTGAAAATATTCCAGTGAATGTTTCATTAAAAATCGGGTACTTTTTTCTGAATCGTCTTGGCAGAAACATTAGATTTATATCATGACACAGGTAACTTTATACTATATAATTCGGTGTTATTAGTGTTTGAATACCAATTCAAACACGAATTTTCAAACACGAAAGTAGTGGCGTTTTCTTTCACCACGCTGTTATTGTTACAAACACATACGTTTTGATGTCGAAAACGACATTATTTTAAAGGTGTGATTCCACCTTAAGTTAAATCGCAAACCCTAACTAGATAACCTGTTAATATTGTACAAAACAGTAACTGGTTATCTTACGGCAGTAATATGCCACCATACTTCTACTCAGATCGACTTGGGTATATGTTAAACACCGAACGGTAAAGTGTATAAAACTTGATTTACCGATTCGAAAAGGGCAGGCATACACCACTAATGGTGGCGCCCTTTGAATATTGGTGTAGCACTCAAACGTGTTTGCGAAGTTACTCCTTAACCTTTCTTACTCTGAATTTACTTTGCTTCATTATATCGTTATTGATTCTAAACATTTTCCAATGATTATCGAGTCTGTTTATATATATAGAGATAGTATAACAAAGCTTTTTAAGTCGGAAGTGTGCAGCTTCTTGTGTTTGGCCATACATTTATATTTTCGATAATTATTTTGAAAGCAATTTTATCCAAAAGTAAAATACTTCGTCACGACTCCAATGTTCGCGATAGCGATATTGAAATCGTCATTGTTGGTTCATGTCAGACGTACATGTAATAATTTACTATAGTACGCCGGGTACCCGACTTGTGCACTCGTTTATACTGTGAATATGTTTTAAGTCATTTTTATCAGTGAGAGAATTTATCTGATAGACTTTATTTTGATTTGAAACCCAAGCGTAGATTAGCGAAATAACGGCCAACATTGTAAGCCGTGATTTACAAAGTGTTACAGATCTATAGCATGTACCTCCTGATTATAAATATATATTTAAAACACAGTATTGATTGATTGATAATGGTTTGACACCATTGATAACAATTTCTCTGTTCACCTATATGTCTTTCATGGCTTTCATTAAACAATACTCCACTCTACAAACTTCTCAAGCAACTGGTTGCTTTTGGACATAGACGGTTAGCCAATTTGTGGAGTACGAGTCATGAACTTGGAAGTCATTATGGAATAGAAAGAGCCGACAGAACTTGTTTTTATTGTTTGTTAAATCGTAACCATCTTATTTAAGAAGAAGAGTATCATGCATTTTTCATTTGCCCCAAATATTCTTTTGTAAGGGAAAACTATTTATTTAATTGGTATTGAGGAAGAACTGAAACGGCTGATTTTATTAACTTAATGAAAATTAATAATTGTAAAACATTATAACTTTTAATAATATTTATTAGAAAACTTATGAGGGAAATTGATATTTTGTAGGAACATTTATTTTATAAGACATGAATTTTGAGTTTTCTGTAATGTATTGTTTGTTTTGCATATAGCATATTTATACTTAACATATTACAATTGACATAATCTATTTTTCACATGATGTTTTATTATTTGTAACATTTGATTATGTATTTTGTTCGGTGTCCTTTGATTACGTAAATAAATAAATTGAAATTGAAAAGTGTCGTATTTCACGTGTAGGCCGAGCTCGTAAAGCCCTGGATTGACAGTCCGCGTCATTTACAACCGAGATACCGGGACTCGGCCTAAACACAGTTAAAATATATACGAAATGTAACAGGAAGTCACGTATACAACGACGCAATTACTTTTATGATCAATATCCTTGACGAACATATATCATGTTTACGTTTATGACTAAACATGGCGGTGAAGATGTTCACGTGGATTTTATCGGTGGTTATGTGTTTTGTTTATCTGCAGGTGACTTGTAAGTACAATAAGTATCATTATTATTATTACACTTTAGAGAACCGACACTGTCCCATAATCGATTGGTATCATTAACGAAAGCGTTAGCAATATGTTTAAGTGTTTGCGCTCAAGCTCTGTTTTAACATTTTCCAATTTTCCAGTAGACATTTCCATCTTTAAAATCTGACTTCGATTCTGTTCACGTTATAAGAGTTTTAGAATAGTCCGATAACTAAAAAAACAAAAAACAACAATGTGGATTTCAGATGAGACAGCTCGTTACGTGCCGACTCACCTAAATCTGTATTGTTTATAAAAACATCAGTGTTGCCATTGGAGCTGAAACAAACAAAGGTGTGTTCCCGGAACGCCTACTCGACTTAAAGTGTATTAGGGAATTAAAGGGCCTTGTAAAGGGTAAATTATAGATTTATTTTGCAGATGAATTTGGAACTATTTATTATAAACTTTTGACCATGGCCAATGCACAGCTTAATGTTAAACTCATCACAAACAGAAAGGTAGGCCATAACTTGACACTAGATGTATTCATCTACAGAGTAAATCGTAGAGAAGAAGACAAATAAATCTGGATATTTATCAAACCCGGTTGCTCTGCTGCTTTGTCAGCCGTCAACAACATACCAACACTCTTTGGCTGAACAAGCTTCGAGATAATTAGTGGGATGACACCAGTAGAGAGATCATTGAAAAACTGCCAACATTTAATTTCGCCAAATCTACCCTGTACAGAGCTCGTAGAAAACAGACACCTCCACTTCCAAAGACAAAGACAGCCATACTACTAGAAGGAAGATGGACAGAAACAGCTATTGAAGATAGGTTGATATTGTTCGACGACAAATTCGAGAACAGCCGTATAATAGCCTTCGCCACTTACTGAAAACCTCCAAAACCTATCAAATTCAAACTCATTCTTCTGCGATGGAACATATTACACATGCCCCAGCCTCTTCCACAGATATATACGCTAAATGTTCAGATTGAGGACAAAATTACCCCAGTGATCTACGCCTTCGAACCAGGAAAGAGCCAAGCAGTATACCAACGATTCTTCAGTCTTATTCAAGAAAAGATGACAGACATTGATTTCAGATTTTTCCCAACTAGTGCCCTATTTCACTTTGAGACAGCCACCCAACACAATGCCGTCAACGCGATGTTTCCAGGAATTATCACCAACGGATGTTTCTACCATTATACCCAATGTATTTGGCGGAGAGCACAGGCGACAGGTCTTCAGATTCCATATAAAGATAATGAAGATGTAAAGTTATTAGTAAGATGGGCGGCAATTCTTCCTCCAGATGCTATTGAAGATGTCTGGTACCAGGCCCTAGAGGACAGAAATGATGCCAATATAACCCACCTGACGGAACAATTCACCGATTATGTTACAGAACAGTGTGTAGAGGGAGATAGAACTCTGTGGAATCATTTTGGAACTGAGGGACCCCGAACCACCAATAATGTTGAAGGATGGCACAGCAAACGAAACAAAATGATCCAACATGCCAACCGAATATATTCACGGCCATACAGATGTTTAAAGACGTTCAGAAACTCCAACGATATCAACAGAATTCATTGAGCTGCAGGTGGAACTACTAGACCACGAACCAAACGGTGCCTGAACATTGATCGTTGCCTGATAGTTCTCAAAGAGAGATACCAAACTGGAGTTATTGATTTAATGACATATGTGGACTCAGCATCCCAACTCATACAGTTGAGAGCTTAGCTATGTGAAAATAGCATCTATCTCATGTAATTCAAATGCTATAATATATGTATAAGCTTTATTCTGTGCTATGCCTAAACAATATTTTCTACAAATACTCATTTTCTATATTATGTTGATTAATATGATAATAAATATAAATGGTTCAAAGTGTATTATTTTTTGTAGTTGTTTATGTAGTTTAAATACATTTAAACCGATTTCAAGTGAAGACGAGAATCAAACTCATGCATACAGAATAAACACCCTAACCTGTTGCATTTTTAGATAGTGTACCACTTGAAATTGTTTTGGAAAAAATAGCCTTCGCTTTTAACATGCAATGGCACTTTTTCAACAATACGTTTCGATCCCATTTTATCCAAATACCATTTTTCAACTGTATGAATTTGGAAGTGTTTAAATTCAGATTGAAGCGTAATACATGCAAAATAATATTCTTTGTTTATAAATGAAAAAAATCTGACCAATTATCAATTATCATAATGATAATCAATTAAGTCCACATAAAGCTATAATTTATAACTGCCCTTTAAAAGTCTCCATTATTCTCAATTTTGACCAGGTAGAGATTAAACATAGAACATAAAACATATGTATTGATTATAAACATACATACATTGTTTCGAACCAAATACAATGAATTAACAAATCAAAATACCAGAAAACATACAAGATCTTTAATCGAGTAGGCGTTCCGGGAACAAACCGGTTTACGATCATAAAAATATACTGATTTATATTTGACTATCCTTATATTATTAAAATTACTTAAGTTATTGTAGTACACGTATAGAAAGAAGTGCAATGTAGCACTTTTACTGCTGCTGCTACAGGGACGTTATTAAAACTAAATCGGGATTATCCATTTTCAAATTAAACGAAACGAATTAGAACATATCCCTTCTCTCTCTCTCTCTATTCCTCTCTCTGTTTATGTCTGTCCGTCTGTCTGTCTCCCTCTCTCCCCCCCTCTCTCTCTCCCTCTCTCTCTCTCTCTTTCTCTCTCTGTCGCTGTCCCTGTCTCTGTCTCTCTCTTTCTCTCTCTCTTTCTCCCCTCTATTTCTTCTTATTTTCTCTTTTATGACATCAGTCATGTTGTGTCGTAATTTATTGTATTAGTTCTCTCTTCTAGAGACCCTTAAAGCCGGTCTTCGTTTCTGTCCGTTTGTAAACTGTTTGTTTGTTTGTTTGTGGCAAGCGTAGCGCCAAAACTATTCAACGGATTTCGACCAAACTCGGTAGGGATGAATGGTCTAGGCTCTAGTTGTTCCTTTTGTAGTATGGTTGCCATAGAAATTACCTTTGCTATGAAAACGGGCGAAAAGCGGTGTGCGTTGTGCGGTGTGCGTTGTGTAGCCCATCAGTCGCTACATCGAATGATCGTCCCGATTTTTGATCCGTCTCTTCGTTTTCTTAATATTTGAGTTCCCGTAAGGGGTACCATTTCCGCGAAAAACACAGGCACGTCAAAACTAAATATATCGACACAAAAAGAAATGGTTTTCTATTACCTGATCGCTGATTGGCTAAAAATCCGGACACGACCTAATATCGACCAACCAGATAGCACTTCACATAGCCATTACAACTTCCGTGTCCCGTACTTCTACACGAGGAGAAGAAATATTCAAGTGAATTTGACGCTGTTCTCGCGACAACTCGATAGCTTGTTTCATTATTCGTGCGGTGTCGTGAGAGTAGAGACAAGAGAGAACCATCGTCGCAGTATGCTTGTCTACATTATTTTTAATCTACAAATGTGTATGCGGAGAAGGACATTATTAGTTAAATATATCGTTCCAATCCAATTTGAATATGATGTATGTTATTCAAAATGTAAACACCTAAAATACCCTTATCTGCTTCAGTGAGTTCAGCAATTGAATTTGAATGTTGTTGCAATGTCATCTTGATTTTATCTTGTACTTCATGTACAATCATATGACTCACATGACCAAACACGTATAGCCTTCAGTCCTAACTATATTGTTTATTTTATACATATAGTAGGTAATTATAGCCTTCAATCCTAACTATATTGTTTATTTTATACATATAGTAGGTAATTATAGCCTTCAATCCTAACTATATTGTTTATTTTATACATATAGTAGGTAATTATAGCCTTCAATCCTAACTGTATTGTTTATTTTATACATATAGTAGGTAATTATAGCCTTCAGTCCTAACTATATTGTTTATTTTATACATATAGTAGGTAATTATAGCCTTCAATCCTAACTGTATTGTTTATTTTATACATATAGTAGGTAATTATAGCCTTCAATCCTAACTATATTGTTTATTTTATACATATAGTAGGTAATTATAGCCTTCAATCCTAACTGTATTGTTTATTTTATACATATAGTAGGTAATTATAGCCTTCAATCCTAACTATATTGTTTATTTTATACATATAGTAGGTATTTATAGCCTTCAATCCTAACTGTATTGTTTATTTTATACATACAGTAGGTCATTATGTTGTTGTGTCATCAGGCCGTGGTATAGTTTAAAAAAAAGATATATTACTTAAATAGCCGCGTGCATAGGTATAAATTAAATTCGAAAATTGGTGCATTATCAAAAGCATAATCTGCATCATAAATCAAAGAACTTGTAGTAAAATGGGTGCATCGAAGTGTACCTTTGCGCATCTTCCCATCTGTAATGATAAGGTTGACATTTTACGCCTCATTGAGCTACACTGTTTAAGTTCATGTTTTGAAAATGAAAGCAATTTGTTTATCTATATGTAAAGGCCGTGTTCATCTTCCCTCCATCCACGGTACCCAGGCTATTCATACAATATATGATATGTGTTATGAATAGCCTGGCTAACGAAGATGTCTTCCCTCATACATTGCAATACATAAGTATTATAGCGATTGACTTACTGGTGTCAGGATAAATGCATTAGTAGTTTGGGTAATATATTTCTTTTAGAAAGATGACAAGATATAATCCAATTTCATTAAAATCATATCAAAACACTTCGTTGTTCGTATATTGGATCTGACGACACCGCTTAAAAGGTGATTTCAAATTGACCTTGTACACTTTAATAAACATGAACACGTTTTTGTATTTTGTCCAATGAAATCTTTGATACAGAAAATGCTCGGTTCTAAACAATCGGAACACTCGACAATCACTACGTCTCTATCTCAATTATTTATACGAGTTATGTAAGCTGTTTTACACCGAATGATTTGGTAACCGACAATTTGATTGGCTGACGCAATGGTCAAACTATATATGAGTCTAGGTCTGGTTTCAGTGAGACTGGATGTAATCGGACAACATGTCCCAACCTTCAATGAAATATAAACACTACAATGTTTCATTGAAACTGAATATAATCGTACAACATGTCCCAACCTTCATTGAAGTATAAACACTACAATGTTTTATTGACACTGAATATAATCGGACGACATGTCCCAACCTGCATTGAAGTATAAACACTACAATGTTTCATTGAGACTGAATATAATCGGACGACATGTCCCAACCTTCATTGAAGTATAAACACTACAAGGTTTCATTGAAACTGAATATAATCGTACAACATGTCCCAACCTTCATTGAAGTATAAACACTACAATGTTTCATTGAAACTGAATATAATCGGACGACATGTCCCAACCTGCATTGAAGTATAAACACTACAATGTTTCATTGAGACTGAATATAATCGGACGACATGTCCCAACCTTCATTGAAGTATAAACACTACAAGGTTTCATTGAAACTGAATATAATCGTACAACATGTCCCAACCTTCATTGAAGTATAAACACTACAATGTTTCATTGAAACTGAATATAATCGGACGACATGTCCCAACCTGCATTGAAGTATAAACACTACAATGTTTCATTGAGACTGAATATAATCGGACGACATGTCCCAACCTTCATTGAAGTATAAACACTACAATGTTTCATTGAAACTGAATATAATCGTACAACATGTCCCAACCTTCATTGAAGTATAAACACTACAATGTTTCATTGACACTGAATATAATCGGACGACATGTCCCAACCTGCATTGAAGTATAAACACTACAATGTTTCATTGAGACTGAATATAATCGGACGACATGTCCCAACCTGCATTGAAGTATAAACACTACAATGTTTCATTGAGACTGAATATAATCGGACGACATGTCCCAACCTGCATTGAAGTATAAACACTACACTGTTTCATTGAAACTGAATATAATCGGACGACATGTCCCAACCTGCATTGAAGTATAAACACTACAATGTTTCATTGAGACTGAATATAATCGGACGACATGTCCCAACCTGCATTGAAGTATAAACACTACAATGTTTCATTGAGACTGAATATAATCGGACGACATGTCCCAACCTGCATTGAAGTATAAACACTACAATGTTTCATTGAGACTGAATATAATCGGACGACATGTCCCAACCTGCATTGGAGTATAAAACACTACAATGTAATCGGACAACATGTACCACCCTTCAATGAAGTGTAAATACTACAATGTTTCATTGAGAATGGATGTAATCGTACAACATGTCCCAATCTTTATTAAAGTATAATGAAGTATAAATACTACAATGTTTCATTGAGAGGACAGCAGAGCCTCGACAGTTCGAGCCAGCTGCTCGAACGCACAGGCTGATATGGATCTACACTTGTCGGTAAGAACATAAGGTTGCCTTTCCCAGATCGTTACTAATGTGTTCTATATATTGTTATGTAGATGCCTCAAATAAAATAGATGGAGCGCTGGAACCGAACGACCTGAAAGAAGAAGTTGAGATATGCCAGGATCTCAGAAATATTGTAGGCCTTCTATCAAGGCTAAAGAACCATAGGGGGAAACACCTGAACAAAATAACCAAAGTTCAAGATGAAACAATCGAAGAGAAAGGTAAGATACATGCATATGGCTGTCATATTACTGCCATTATTGACATTTGTACACATATGAGTTATCACGGTGAGTAAGTGTATTGGACACGCGATAACTTGAAGGCGAAAGAG
This sequence comes from Serripes groenlandicus, assembly GCA_031761405.1. Lineage (NCBI taxonomy): Eukaryota > Metazoa > Mollusca > Bivalvia > Cardiida > Cardiidae > Serripes > Serripes groenlandicus. The sequence continues at coordinate 6,677,811 of JASEVX010000011.1, forward strand.
AGATAACTTCGAGTTATCGAGGCTTTCGTGGATTCATACTAAATTCATTTACGCATTTTAGCATCGTAATTCATTTGTATTGAATGTATTATAATAGAAAGCAAGCCAGTAATACAATCACACCAAGACAACAGCGTTACAGCAGATTTGATTATCTTTTAAGCTTGATACGAACTGATGCTATCAGAATCTATAAGAAGTGACATCATATTCCGACAAGTATATGTCTTGATCAGAATGTCTGAATGTACAGACTTATCTGGATATTTACTATTTACAAGTCAAGTTGTATCTTTTTCCACGCAAGGTCTTATTTTGGTTATAAGAATTTATACAAGTTGTTAGCCCATTACATATTTCTTTATATGTTACGTGTGTAATATAACATGACCGAATCACTATTTATGTATTCATCTGCGAATGTTTACACTATGGCTGAGAACGTGTATCCGGTAAACACAAACGTCACGATAGATGGACGAGGTAAAGGGACCATTATCGGTCATAAAAATATATTTTTGTGTAATTAGTTAACAGTCTATTTTATTATATATCTTGGGAATATTTTCTGACAGCGAAAAAACGATTTTCTTTCTGTGTTTCGTCATGTGATAAAAAGAATCATTTCATAAAGTTTTATTAAACTTGTCCAAGAAATTTGTTATTAAACGAGCCTTTATATAACAATGTTCTTGGACTCGTTTTATAAAACTTTATATAAAATGACTCATGTCAGATCCTATATATATATATATGATTGTATTTCCTGTATGTCGCACACATATAGTTCTGATATTTAGTGAAAGAAAATAGCCAGTACAACTCAACTCCATCGCATTAAAACAAGACCCAAACTTAGCAAACGCTAATATAGATCTAATGACTGACTATTCCAGGAAGTTTCAGATTGACCTTTGCGTCAGCTAATTAAATTGGCGCCTACAAAATCGTAAGGTATCACCAACGAAGATAACCCACTTTAATAAACGAGACAGAAAAGCGCTGTTTGTCGAATGCATTGGGTCAATTTGAGACTACCTTTTGTGCAGTGTCGAATAATCTAATATACGTACAAGCGAAGTATTTTGGTCTGATTTTAATGAGATTTAATTCGACGTTATGACTACATACATAATTTGTTTATTTGCAGACATTGTTGAACGAACGAAGATGACTTTATATATGGCTTGCGGCATTTGTCAGCCAGTACCTGGTTTTAGGTATGTAAATGTTATTTATAAATGTACTGTGTCGGACGATATTCAGGTTACGTGGCATTCCATTTTTTAATGATACATGGCTCATATTGGTTTATAGCAAATAACGTTAGGCTTCCATGTTTATACCAGAGGTTGACGAGTCCATGTAGCTAAGTCGGTAGCGACGCGGGCTGTCAATCTAGGGGTTGTTAGCTCGAATCCCAGTTAGGTCAGCATTCTTTCCGTCCTTCGTCAAAAGTATATGAGACAAGCGTCGTTCGTCTTCCACTAATGGGATAACATTCTATGTTGAAGAGTAGCCAGTTGGTTGTAAAGACTTGTGTTTGGTGTACTGGTATGAAATTGGCAGGTAATACACAGGTACAAAGAAGGTGAACTGGTCGCCGTGATATCACCAAATAAAACGTTGAAATGGCGTTAAATCCCAATGATTCACTTAACGAATCGTTTTACTAAATCTTGATTCTAGGTGTGCCAAGTGTTATAACGGTACATGCAAATACACAGTGTAAGTCAATGTGAGGCGAAGGATCGCTAAAGTCTGACTCCTTGGTGATGGCAACCAGAACACATTTCGTCTGGGGTGGCTTACTGTGTCCATACAGCTCGATATAGATAAATTGAGGATATTTGTTTGTTTTTGAGTGGATATGGAATATATTTCATCGAGAAGTGAAGTTAAAATTGTATCACTTCGAGTTGAAATATAGTCCATATCCACTCAAAAATAACAAATTATCTTTTTATTTTATGATAATTGATGATGAAATAATGGAACTATTTAGTATCTTCGTACCTGTAGATACGAATTTAATCATATACAGTAATTTAAAATGACATCTACTATACAAATTGAAAGCTTTTATAAATCGGCGGTATTTTACATCTCTTTAGTAAATGTTATGATCACCATATATTTGTAAACTTCAACATAAGTCGGGGTGTGTGGATATTTTGTAATGTTTGTTGAAAGTTTTTATAAATGTACACATGTAAGTCATTTTTATATTTTCAGATCCAGCGTGATATATTTTTGTAATCTTATTAAAGATCGTTGTTAGTTACTTTTTTCAAGAGGATACCATATTTAACAGCGTCGAGTTAAATAATTTCGAAAGTACAACTACTAAATGCGGTTCAAATACAGACAACTGATGCAATTATCTACACAATTCCAACCATCATAGTCACTACTGATTGCGTCATTACATTGTAGATGACAATATATTCACTATATTACTTTATATTGCACGGTTAAGCGTGTATATATTGAACAATCATATGGAATAAAAACTTCTCAATCTACAGTTAAGAACACCATGAAATTGACAAATTTACTGTCCACGCTCCGCTCCGTTCCGTTCCGTTCAGTTTCGCTTCGCTCACGTTCCAATCCGCTCTTAAAGCGTTCAGTCGTTCAAACCATTGTGATTGCTTTTTTCCGTTCCGATCAAATTGATCGCATTTTTACGCTCATTCGGAACGCTTTTTTTTCGATCAAAAGTTGTTTCGTAAAATGATTATCGAGTAAATTGTTGCAACCGCTCAATGAGTGAAGCATTCATGTGATTTGATGTTTTCATTCATTATGATTGTTCCGTTTAGAGCGCACAATTCCGTTCTGCTCTTAAAGCGTTCCAACTTCGTTCCAATCACGCTCACGATCCAAACACGTTCCGCTCAGATTGTGAATTTTATGATGTTTAACATGTATGACGGGACATTTCACATTTCTCTGAAGTATGGTACTTTACTATAAATGCGTTTGTTCTAAAAATGTTTATGACATAGTATAATGCTTCTCACATGCTCCACTGGCTATGTCATTTGTAATAGTTGTGTATCCTGTTTTTTTCACGGGCCATGTGGCCTACTGAACTTGTATCTGTAATAAACTTCTATAACTAACTTTAACTATATAAAGAACACTGTCTGACCAGAATCCGTCTCTGATTGATAGCAAGTAACTCAATCAATCTTCAAGTTTATAGAAAAATCTTATTTGCCACGCGTTGATCTTCAAAAATTGCTCTTGAATTACATTAAACCAGGGACGTAGATAAGAGGGATAAGTAACTAAGTTGTATACTGAAATATCACCCGTCCCAACATTTGTAGCAAATAAAACTCAAAAACTATTGAAGATATGAAAATAACAAAAATATTTTCTTCTATTACATTCTTCCATTGTAATAGAAAAGATATATGTTAATACACTACACGGTTTGATACTATTTTATCCTTTTGAATAATATCAGTCTATTAATTAAAATTCAAAAATGACAATACCTGTGTCTTTTAAACCAGTCTTTTTTTTTTTAAAGACAAAGACATTCCAGTTGTTCAATGTATCTCTAACTTTAGTTGAACATTTAAACTTTCAGAATATGTATGTTTTGTTTATGTGCCAAATGTGACTTCAAAGTTTTATTTGCTACAAAATGTTAACATTTGGACTTTATTTCTCCATGTGATATTTTAACCAGATAACAGGTGTACAGGTGGAGTTGTTTATCACTCTTATCTACGTCTCTGATTAAACATAATAAACTTTTGAAATAAAATTACCATAAGAATGAAATTACTAATTTGTTGTTAGCCCTTATCCTGGTATTCGAGACACGAAGGTCAAATTACGCCAAATACATCCGTGACCACGCTGAGCCAAATAGTCCCTAATAAACCTTTGTTTGCGTAGAAATAATTGTATACCGTCACAAGAAGGCATTGAATATTATGACATTGAGTTAAAATTCGTTGTAAATGTATTACTATTGCACTGGAAAAGTTTTCATTTGATTTGTTCACGTTACCCCTTGTGTACATACACATGCAACCACCTGTCTGAGCTTCATTTACGAAAACCAACACAACCGTCCAACCAGTACTTTCAGTGCTTTGATCACATCATTATGTTTGGCGTGAACATTACTCCGCTTAGAACTTTTTTGTTTCGGTGGAGCTGTCTGTGTTATTAGGAACGTAGTAACTCAGAAAAAAACCGTTTATTAATTGTGTAGTTTGTATTCTCTGGAATGGATGTCTGTCTGTCAATACATTTGTTCATGGAGAAGTTAATACATTTGTTTATGGAGAAGTTACTAAGAGTATATCTTTTATGATGTACCGTCCTGTTGTATTATACCATTATACCGCCTCGGTCGCGGGAAGGTCCAACCATGGCACGCAGTAGTAAGGGATTAGCATTGAAACTGACTCGCTGGTGCCAGGATAAATGGACCAGAACGTACTGGTAACTTACCCGGGAAACGCCGTTATATAAATGAAACATTGTTGAAAACGGCGTAAAACCCAATACAAATAAATCTCGCATCATAACGATTGAGCTTTTAATTTAACGTTGGATAATATGCCCTCGGACGAGTTGCGAGCAGTGTTGATCCAGATCAGCCTGTGTATAAGAAAGGTATGATCAGAATCCCTGTTCGTCTATGAATTAATAGTTTATTAAACACCCTTCTATACGGGAATCGGGAAATAAACCAGGCTGTAGAATCCTTGTTCGCATATGCATTAATAACGAGCGCAGCTCGTTCTTAGGTATTACCTTTATTATTAGGAAATTTTCTATAATCAGTATGGAAAAAATTTGGGTGCAAAATTTTACTATGGCCCTGCTCGTGAAATTCCAAGTAAAATTACATAGAACAAAGCAGGGAACCATGACCGACAATTATCCACATCCGGTGACGTCATATTCAGCCGGTACCCGAGATAACTAAAACAACTGTGCTGTTTACATTAAAGGCTGACAACCATAACGTAATCGGCTGCGTCAGGTAAGAATTTTTATCGCTCTCGTTTCCCATTGAATAACATAAATTTTATTTTGGCCATGGTATAAAATCAAGCTGTAGTGTGGACTATTTTGGTTTCACTGTCTGACTAAGATGCTCTTAAGGGTAAATTTGTTTCACCCTCAATGCTACGCAGACTTCGCTGAAGTCGTATATATATATCCTTCTGACAAAAACTCCTTCGGACTGTCAAAGATCAATGCAATAATTAGCTGAACACGGTTACACGGAACACCCTGTGACCCAAATCAGAGACATGTATATTTATGTCTCTACCCAAGTACACCAACACAGAGTTGAATCACAGGGACGTGCTCCTGTATGTCTAAATGTATGCATAGGGTAATATTCTGTTCTTGATCACACAGGAGCACCTGGTTAAAATTTCGGAATCGCTACCGCCATTATACCCCATTCAGAATTCATGCATCCACCTAAAACAGCACATTTATAAATAAGAAGAAAAAGTAAATCTATTTTTAGAAGTGTTCTTGGAAGTCCTCAAGTGCAGATTGTTGACACATTTTGTGACGCAATATCTTACGTTTCTGCTGCATGACATCCACTCCCTTTTTTTAGTGGTGAAACACATTGCAATGTGGACGGAATATTTCTGAATAATGGCTGATTTAGTTAAAACTAACATCTTTTCAGACTAAGCGAACCCAAGATGAAACGTACCCAGTGAATTCAAGAGCCGAAACGGATTTATATGGGCGTGACTTTTCCTGTGTGCTCTTAACAAAATTAAAAATTATTTTTACATGTAAAAAAGGATGTGCCAATTATCGAAATTGAATCTTAACAAGGCACATTGCAGGTCAGGATCACTGCGATGCTCTAAAGGAACCCACCCTGCGACAAAACATGATTCATGTAAGTAACATTGCACATTGTCACTAATTTGACCTTTTATCATATATAAATGGCCGAGATCCGGTCGCGAAGCGGGCTGTCAATCCAGGGGTTGTGAGTTTGAATCCCAGCTCGACCAACATTAATTCTGACGTTTGACAAAAGTCATTGTGATTTGCGTCATTCGTCTTTCACCAATGGTCTGTTTAACAGTCTAAGTGGAAAAGCAGCCTGTTGTGCGGTGTACTGGAGTGGGAAAACCAGAAAATACATGAGTAAGTGAACTGGTCGCCGTGATATGACTGAAAACTTGTTGAAAACGGCCTTAATGGCTCCTTTTTAACGAACATAAGTGCGGAGTTGGCCCCTTTGAAAAAGAAAATCATAGAAGCAACTCTGCCGAAATATTGGCCTAACAAATGTCAAATGTGGTGCATAGAAAATCCCCCAAATATTTACTGAATTCGAAGCGGTGAAGACTGGGATTTTCTGCACAAAAGGCGTAATAACTGGTTGTATCTCAAGGACCATGGCCCGTATTCACCAAACTTTTTAATTTAGACTTTTGACTAAATCTAAATCTAAATATTTAGTTCACTTTTTGGATTCCCGGAGATTTAGATTTAGTCCGTATTCACCAACGCGTTTTAAACCGATCTCAATTTAGTCCAGTTTGTAAATGTCGTAAGCGGCCGCGCACCGACTCTGGTTCCCCGAATATGCATAAGCTCGGAAAGATACGGAAACCAATAAGACTCTCGTCTGTCAACTGTCAACTGTCAGAATGGAAAAATGTAAACAGTATAGGTCGAGGTGGAGTCAGGCGGAGGAGTTGGTATTGATCCAAGCAGTGATTGACCGCGAGGAATCACTGTTTGGATCAATGTCAGGTAGTGGTGCTGTGAAGTCCTCCGTCTGTAGGAAAAAAGCATGGACTGAGGTCGCCTCAGTATTAAACAGGTAAGAGAAATTATGAAAAAGAATATTACTCTCTCTCTCTCTCTCTCTCTCTCTCTCTCTCTCTCTCTCTCTCTCTCTACGTCGTTGCATATTGCACTGGATGCGAACAGTCAAAATATAAAATCGCATTTCAATGGCATAAAGTGACTACCACTCTCATAAACGGCTCTGTCTCTGTACGTCTGTCCGTCTATCTATCAATATCTCTCTCCTCAATACCTCCAACCCAATACACCCTCCCTCCGTAGTTTATAAACAGAGCCGCGCTGTCTCTGTACGTCTGTCCGTCTACCTATCTATATCTCTCTCCTCCCTACTATAGTTTATAAACAGAGCCGCTCTGACCGTCTACCTATCTATATATATATATCTCCTCCATACCTCCAACCAAACCACCCTCTCTCCGTTTTGTATAAACAGAGCCGCCATTTGTTCATAAAAATAAAGAACAAATATGATGTAAACAAACCAAATTGTTTTGACTGTTAAAGGGAAGTAATACACAAAGTGACATCCTTACAACATATTTGGAGCACATGACTTCAAAACATATGAACGAACCATGTTCTTTATCATTTAAACTTAATTAAACAGTTCACAACACTGTAGGAGGATGATATCATCTTGTGCATCACAAGTAATGTCTTTATTTATACTAATGATACCTGCTGTAGAAGCAAATAAAGATGACCCCTTATATATCACATCTTTTATTTTGTATTTTGTACATGTATTAGCCTATAATTATAATTTATATTATATTTTCACTTGTTAACAGTGATACATAAGGAACAATAGCAATAATTGTTTCACATGGATATTGAAATTGTAGTTAAATATTTAAAACAGTTAAATGTCAATTTTCATAGATATTGTCATTCCATTTTCTTCAGCCAATTCTTCTCACAAAAGAGAGATGACAAAGACTGTAAGAAGAAATTTTCAAACTTCAAAAGCAAAAGTAAGTCATTATTGTTTACATATTATGATAACATGTTCAATGTACCAGTACTTACTATTTTATAACAATATGTAGAGCTATTAGGTTTGATTGATTGGAGTTTAATGCTGTTCTCACAGTATTTCAGTTATATCACAGTATTACAGTTATATCAAAGAATTTCATTATCACAAAATTTCAGTTATATCATGGCGGCCTGTTCACCATACATGTGTTTCGAGGAAGCACTCCACACAACATTCTTCCCCTGTAACTGGCTTCCTTCCCACATAGACTATTTAGCCTGAAGGGGAATGCATTTCTACTTTATTTTTTGTGCACATACATACAGAGCTCTTATAAACAACAGGTTTGTATCAAGTGACTGAAAATATCTTGACTTGAGGTATTTAAGAAGTATATAAATTTATATAAATGAGACTTTTAGTTATTAGTCATAAATTTATCTTTTTATTGTTAAAAATTAGGTTTTTGTTCATAATAAACATGTATACATTTTTCATTTCATGATTTGAAATCATTTAACATTTATGCCTCAATGTTTTCAATTATTTATGTCTGCTGCAGATTTAAAAAAATGTAAAAAATATAGATCACATGTTATTTATTGATTTATTTCAGCAAAACTAAAGTTAGATATGAAGAAAAAAACTGGTGGGGGTCCTGCTGAGACCTTTAACCAAGGAGAGGAGCTGCTGCTTCAGCACATTGGCAGCAGGGCCTCCACCAGTGGACTGGATTGTCCAGTGGACACAGATGGTGAAGCGTTGGGGTATGTGTTATGATTTCAAATTCATAAATATATTTAACCCTTTCCCTCATACATCAATTCTGTAGCAGACGATTTAGAAAACATTTCTGCAACACTATTGAAAACCCTTGAAATGAATCATTAATCATTCGATAGAGTTTGAACACATCGTGGCAACAGAAGAAATTCTCCTTTTGTCAAAATATTTTCAATATCGTTTGCTGTTGAGGCCATAGAACACGTCTATATGTGGAAAAGGGTTACAGAATCAACTGCAGTATGTTCCATTACGTTTTTAATAGTGGTTTGCTCCATAGATGTCAAACATTGTCTGCAATTGGGAAGGGGTAAAAATGGTTTATATTTTTTTCATAATATATGCCACAACATGACAAGAAAGTTAATAGTTTAACATTCCGTTTGAATCAAATAGAAGTAATGAAAAATATAGAAACATTTAATTTGTAAAATAATGTTAATTTTACAGGATGGTTACTTGAAGTGTTACTTTTTACTTGATATAACACTTTCAGTGTATTCTGTATTGTAATTAATTAAGGGTGCAAATTAACAGAACAATTATATATTTTATAATGTGTGAGATCATTGGTTCAAAACAAAAGGAACGATTCTTCAATTCCATACATTCCTCCTTTCCTGCAATGTTTTCCAAAGTCATCTGCTTCAAAGGCATCACAATCTGTTAGTAACAAAAATGTAACTTTCATAAATACTGTCTGCTATTATAGTGAATCGTCTGATGGTACTGATGCCATTGTGCCAGTCACGAGCACTGAAATTCCCCCTGGTGAATTACTGATCATATCTGGACTAAGTAAGTACATGTATAGAAATAAAATACTGTTTTAAGTCATTTATCTCAATAGATATTTTGAGGATTTTTTTCAAAGATCAGCGGCTTCTATAAATGTTAAGTTTATCACTGTTTGTCTGTAGTGTCTGTTATGTTTTATGTTATTGTTTCAAACGACACCTTCTTCTAAGGCACTGAAACAAATTCAACCAAACTTCACATAAATGCTTCTTTTGTGGTCCCTTTTCAAATTATTCAAAGGTTGGAAAATGGTTTCCTTTAAAAAGAAAAATTGGAAAATCTTATTTTGTGCAAGTGCTTGTCTGAGAGCAAATTCATCTTTATGACTGTATTTGAATCGAAATGCTTACAAGGCATTGAAAGCTCTTTCTCTTTGTACTTGTAGATGATCAACCACCCGAACAAAAAAAAAAAAACCCTTACTGCCGAGACCAGCGAAAATGTAAGCTTTTTCAGAACACCGCAAAGTGTTCAAGGTTATTTATTGTGATCATCCTATGGCCGACTTGTATGGAACGCCAACCCTACATAAACTCAAATATTTGAATATATTTAGAGAGCTCTCCAATTGAATTGATGATATCATTAATTCAATTGAAGAGCTCTTCAATTGAATTGGAGAGCTCTCTAATTCAATTGAAGATATCTACAAATCAACTTAATTGAAGATATCTCCAAATCAATTAGAGATATCTTCAAATCAATTGGAGAGTTCTGCAATTAAATTGGAGATATCTCCAAATCAATTATGGATATGTTTAATTTGGAAGAATTGGAGATATCTCCAATTCATTTGTTGCTCTCTCTTATTGAATTAAAGATATCTCCAATTGATTTGGAGAGATCTCTAATTCAATTAGTGAGAGCAACAAATGAATTGTTCATTTGGAGATATCTTCAATTGAATTAGAGAGATCTGCAAATCAATTAGAGAGCTCTCCAATTGAATTGATGATATCAGTAATTCAATTGGAGAGCTCTCTAATTATTTGAAGAGCTCTCTAAATATTTGAAGAGCTCTCTAAATATTTGAAGAGCTCTTCAAATATTTGAGTTTATGTAGATTCGGCGTTCCATAGACTTGCTAAGATATAACTGAACATGTTCTTGAAAGCTTGACTTAGTAATAGTTGTAATGAAAATGGACAAAAAATAAGACAAACAGGGTTATTTTCATTCCATATCAATTCTTTAGTATGCATGTAACTAAATTTTGGACAGAAAAATTCTTGGAAAAAAAAATGTTCCAATATTGAATAATAAATATTCAAGTGTTTTCTGTTAAAGAAACATGTGTAACATATCATTAACTGAATTGCATGAAAACATACACATTTCACAACCCTTTCTCTGATAAAGACAAATTTGGAAGCATTGTCGGAAAATGATATACTGGTAATAATGAGCAATTTCTCCTTTTGCAACTATAATTTTCTAATCTTTTCAATCATTTAATTTTCCCTTATTGAAATTTTCCATAATTTTCTCTACATGTTTCTCATGTCGTCTGCAGCATATTTAATGTTTGTGAGAAAAGGTAAACTCTTTCACACATACAACATGTTTATGGGGCCTCTATAGCAGACAACTGTTGATGTCTGGCGGTATTGCAACTTTTCAACTGTTTAGATTCTAATCTACTTTCCTTTTCAATTTCAGGCACAAAAAGGAAAGGCCAACTCTTGGTAGAAGAGACGTTAACACTTGACAAGGAGAGAATATTAATGGAAAAGGAGAAATTGGCTTTAAAAATGGATTTGATGAAGGAACAAATCTTACAAACACAATTAATCAATAAGAAGACTGCTTTAGAGATAGAGTTTCTTAATCAACAGAAGGAAGTCATCAGCATTAAAAAAGAAGTGCTAAGCATGAAATTGAAAGGCTTTTTAGATTTCAATTTTCCTTAGTACTCTTTTTTCCTTAATGTCTTGCAAATTATTTTCTTACTTCAATCGTTTTAATGTATTCTGTTGTCAGATGTTTTCAAAAGAAGTTACTCTAAACAATGTTTGCAAACATTGGGAGAAAATGAGAAATTGCTCGTAATGACCAATTTCTCCTTTTATCACTATGTTTTCAACTCAATTCCATTATTATTCAATCACACAGAAAGATTTCCCATATATTTGCAAAGATGTTTTCAACTCAATTCCATTATCATTCCAATTTCTCCTTTTATCACTATGTTTTCAACTCAATTCCATTATTATTCAATCACACAGAGAGATTTTCCATATATTTGCAAAGATGTTTTCAAACTCAATGTTGACAAAAAATATTGTGGACACTATTTCTTTCATAAATTTGACATGATTAGTATTAACCCTTTCCCTCTCACGCCTGCGCAGCTAACGGCTTTTTGAAAACATGGTCACAACAAAAGAAATTGCTCGAAACGAGCCATTTCTCCTTTGGTCACCATGTTTTGAACTGAATTCAATTATTTGTTTTTTGTAGTGGGAAAGGGATAATTATCATATTATATAATATTAAGTAATATTATTTAGATTATCTTTTAATGAGCTATTGTTAAAAAGTATGAAAGTGCTACATTATTAGTTTTGAATTGGCAGCTATATTTGCATTCAGAGTTGCAAACATCCTGGAAAAAGATTAATTGATCATTTTGAGAAAAATATAATTTTTCAAAAGTTATTTCAATATGACACTTTAAATGATTAAAACTCTTTAATTATCGAATTTTCGACCACTTGGTCTATATAGAGATAAAAAATATACAACAGAATATTTCTGTTGTATATTTTTAATCTTGATGAAGACCAATTGGTTGAAAATTCGATAATTAACAAGTTTTAATCATATAAAATGTACTACAGACTTTCTTCCCTTTGGAAGACATAATATACAAAGTATTTCAATATGTGTTTGTATAGCCCTTTTCCCACCTATAGACGCATTTTGACGCATGTGCAGCGAAAGACCTTAGAAAACATTGTGACTAAAGGAAGAAATTGCTCAAAACGAGCAATTTCTCATTTTGCAACAAGGTTTTCAACATTTTCAGCAATTATACCTACAATTATAGAGATTTTCCATATTCTGGAGTAGCCATTTTCTAAGTCGTCTGCTGCAGATTGGTTGTAAGTGGGAAAGGGTTAATATCATTTTAATGATGATTTTGAATTCAATTGAATTCATTTCACATTATCTACATAAAAACATGCTTAATTTCTCCTTCACAAAAATTGTTATTACTGTTATCAATTCACTGTTATTGTTATCACAAGTAACATGAATGAAGCATGCCTTTGTTAAATTTAATACAGAGTTGAAAGCATTTTTGGAAACATGACACTTGGAACAATATCTTGTTTCCAAGAATGTTTTCAAATGTAATTAATAACATGAAAATTGAATGTCAGTGTAATCAGAGACATATAAACACATGTGTTAATATGTTTCTGGTGCAAGTTGTTTACATTTTTGGAACAAACCTATTTGATAGGTTTTAACAATTTCTCATTTTCTATAATGTTTTCAAATGTCAAAAAACTACAATAAAATAAGGTCATGACTCATGATGTCTGTATAATTTTAAAAAATTAGCTGCAATCATTATAGAAACAGAAGACATTGAAAAATATTTCTTAAACCCTTTTCCATATGAAGATGATTCCTGATGCCTCGGAAGCAGGGGAACTTTGAAAACATTGTGACGAAATGAGAAGTTTTCTTCTTTTGTCAGAAAATGTCATGTTATTTATAATAATTATCCCATCATTTATAAAAAAAAAATCTATATTTTTTAACCTTAATGTTTTTCAAAGTTGTCTGCTCCAGAGTTATTGTTTGAAGGCAAGGGTTAAAGGTAAAAAATAAGATGTCTGAATTATGGAAAGGTCTAAAGCATAGGAATCATAAGTAGGTCTGGAGAAAAACATTAATATTCTATGAAAGCACATGTATGGTTATAAAAACAACATGTATGTGTTATTTTTATATAGAGTTGTAGATAATAAATGAAAAGGAGGTTCTGATCGTTTCGGACAATTTTTCCTATTCCAAATGTTTTCGAAATTCAAGGTTCAACATGTATATGTAAACAAGATGCAGAGTTGCAAACACTTCGGGAATAGGAGACTTTGAAAACTTTGGACATCATATCCTTTACCTGAAACTTTGAAAACATGTTTGTATTTGAAAATGTTCAAGAAAGTGGAAATCAGTTTGTAAAACACACAATTCACGATAAAATATAGCTTTTTTGCATTAGACTTTAGGATAATGTGATGACAATATCCCATTGACCTAAGGAATCCTGTTGCTAACATTCAAGTATAATATAACCTCACAGTGCAATTATTTTTAATATTAAGTTTAATACTAAAAAACTATACTTTAATTGTGTAAAGTGTATTAAAAAAACTGATTTGCTATTTGCAGTCTTATCTGGTTACCAGTGTTGCCTTGAACAACTGGCATTTCATCAATGTCTTCAACTGCCAATTCATCTAACATATGATTATCCATTATATCTCCCTGGTCAATACCAATGTTATGTAACACAACACAAGATGTTATGAAGTTTACTGCAACATTGGGAGATGACCTAATCCCAAAGTGTAACACTGGGAACCTCCTTTTCATTATACCAAATGTCTGTTCAATTATTACTCGGGTTCGGCACAGGCTGGCATTAAATCGTTCCTGATTTCTGGTAGATGGATTTAAAAAAGGCGTCATGAGGTAATTCCTACAGGGATATCCTGAGTCTCCTAAAATAAAGCCATTGTGTAGTCCTGAAATTGAAATGATTGCAATAAGATAAGAACATAACATTTTCACACACGCAGAAGCATTTAACCCTTTCCCTCATATAGACGCCTCCGCAGCAGACGGCTTTTTGAAAACATAGTGACAAAAGAAGAAATTGCTCAAAACGAGCAATTTCTCCTCTTGCCCCAATTTTTTTATAATTTTTAGTCATAGGTTATCCATTTTATTATAGAGATTTTCCATTTTTGGACGAAATATATTCAAAGACACCTGTTGCAGAATTGTTGTATGAGATAAAGGGTTAAAGATGAAGACAACGAGTTTTGAAAACATTGTGAAAATCTTTTCTGTTAACTGGATTCAGGAAAGGTGTTATGAGGTAGTTTTTACACGGATATTAAAGGTGTATGCAGCCTATGAGTTTTGAAAACATTGTGAAAAAAAAAGGCAAATTTTACCTTTTAAAATTGTCTAAGTTAATTATATCATATATATACGACATTGCATTTGGCTTCGACTCAAAACCAAATCATACGTGTTCACACTATGAGGCACTCAAATATTAGCCATTTGATGCACTTACAGAAATAACGTCCATGTTGATGTGAGTACTTTAGGTTACTTGGACATGAGGGATATTATTATATATTCAAGTAGTTAAAGGGAGGTAATTAAACGACATCTGGCAACATTACTTGAACATTGTAACTTCAAATTAGTGCAGAAAACATTTTAAGAGAAGAAGCAAATGCTTATCGTGAGCAATTTGTTATTTTTCAAAAATATTTCCTGCTGCAGATCCATCATAATTTGTCTGCCTCATGCTTCGATCCTGAACTTGTTGATGCTTTTCCGAAGAAAAATATATCATTCAGGGATATAGATAATTTGTTATTCCTCTCATGGAACAGCATTTATTTAAAACATTTACATAAATTAATATTTACCATTTTCAAACTCCGTCGACAAGTTACAGTCCCTCCATATTCTCGCATCATGAGTACTACCTGGCCATTTTGCCACCAAACTTGTAATTTTAAAATCGTTGTCACATATCATCTGCAATGCAATAAACATGTTATTAATGATTGATAAAACTGCACATCAAGCATACTCTTAATGTGTTCATTAAGTTTACTCTATGTGGTTATTGTTGTTATTAACAAAGGCTGATTAATATTCAAGTTCAATTTCTTTTATATTTGCATAACATTTTACATGTTATTGCAACATATACATTATTATACACATTTGTAAAGCAATACATATAGTATAGTTCAGTAGATGACAACGTGATATATAATATTCGCGAAAAGTATGGAACGCCGAATCTACATAAACTCAAATATTTGAAGAGCTCTTCAAATATTTAGAGAGCTCTTCAAATAATTAGAGAGCTCTCCAATTGAATTACTGATATCATCAATTCAATTGGAGAGCTCTCTAATTGATTTGCAGACCTCTCTAATTCAATTGAAGATATCTCCAAATCAACAATTCATTTGTTGCTCTCACTAATTGAATTAGAGAGCTCTCCAAATCAATTGGAGATATCTTTAATTCAATTAGAGAGAGCAACAAATGAATTGGAGATATCTCCAGTTCTTCCAAATTAAACATATCCATAATTGATTTGCAGAGCTCTCCAATTGATTTGGAGATATCTATTATTGATTTGGAGATATCTTCAATTAAGTTGATTTGGAGATACCTTCAATTGAATTAGAGAGCTCTCCAATTCAATTGAAGAGCTCTTCAATTGAATTAATGATATCATCAATTCAATTGGAGAGCTCTCTAAATATTTGAAGAGCTCTTCAAATATTTGAGTTTATGTAGATTTGGCGTTCCATAGAAAAGTGCGGCGATTAGTATTAAGTATTATGTATTGTTAAATTGATTGCAAGAAGCTCTATCTCATTACCTATTTTATTTTTAGGTAATTTTTATCAAACCAGATAAAGATTAGTCTGTGCAAATGTCCCAATCATATTCCTTAACAGTGGATGCTTTTTCACCCATATGGACTCAATTGGTAGAAAATAATACATATAACATATAGTACAGTGGATTTAATATACATAAAACATCGTTAAGCTGCTTGTGATATTTATACAGTCATGTTTACATCTGTTAAAGACAAATAGTAATTTTCTTTTTTCTTGTTAATAATAAACAATATTTAAAAGTTGACATATAACTGTTTGATAATTATTAATTCGTGTACCTGTACATTGAGGGAGTGAAACCCTTTTCTGTTAACGTAATCCACTTCGTCATTTGCTGGTTTCGTGATCCTTAGATGTGTGCAGTCAATACACCCAATAACATTGGGGAATCCTGTTGTGAGTAATAAAGGGATATATTTATATTTATTTCTCAATTTCTAGTGATTTTAGAACTGGGAACAGTTCTTTATACACAAATAAATGACTAATTATTTAAAACTGCTTAGGATAACTTGAAACAAGATGGCCCTATAGATCGCTTACCTGAGTTACCTGAGTTATGCAATGAGATTTATAATGCAAAGTACATGTCAAAGTCTCAAACTGCTGAAATAAAAAATGCAGTCTTCAGCAGAGTGATGAGAGAGATTTTCCTTCAACTTGGCGTAGTGACCTACCATATCACCAAGACAAAGATTCTGATGAAGTTTCAATATGTTTAAGATAAAAATGCAGCTTCCATAGAATTACCAAGTATTTTTGTTAATAATATGTATATATAATGCATGCACCCTCAACATTAATTGATGACTACAATATTGGTAAGAGGTGTGTGTTGATTCACATGTCTACATTCGTTGATGTAAACAGTGTTTTATATCTCGGTTATAACGCCAAAATGATGTTACTCTATCATTTCGGTGTGTATGAATTTATATGAAGCTGTGGAATTATGAATACCCATACCGTCATTCTTACAATACAGTATTTGGGAAGTATGCATAAATGTAATCGTGATTATGGACATTCTTAAATTAAAATTACACAACATTCCAAAGCCTATCGTACAAGGATGTTTTGCGAATAATAGCAGTGCATATATCTTAATAACACCATTGTGTTTTATTTCTTGATAGATACTTTAATAAATTATTCAGATTCACGCCTTTTAGAATATGTATAAGCCAGATAGATATATATTTTTTAAAAAGGGAGGTAATTAAAAAAAAAATGTTGCCTACCACCTATATCTTTCATCGCTCTTTTAACGGCACCTAGAGCATTTCCACGGGGGAAATGAACCCATCTTCGTCTGATGGCGGATAAAGCTTCAGCTACTCTTCGACAGGTCCTTGAAACAGTCGGCTGCGAGGCCCCAATCAAATCGCCAACTACAACTTGGAAACTTCCAGTTGCAAAAAACCTTAGGGTTACCAGCAGTTGAAGCAGTACTGGTAATGGCGAGTTCCTGGCGCTACCATAACGTAATCTTTCGTAAACCATTTCGCAAATAAATACAATGGTCTCCGGACGAAAGCGGAAGCGAATGAAGACTTCGCCAGACGTCAGGGTCTCGAGAGGATTTTGCCTATCGGCAATAATCCTCTCAGGACCAATGACGTCTGCTACAGCTTCCAAAACCAACAACCTATGTGCGGCGGCCATGTTGAGTGAGTGTTGATCTTAACATGCTCTGCAGTAGAATCGATTAATGCTCCCGGACGGTGGTAAATAATCAGCCATGTCAAGAAATATGTTGATGATCACGATCTTGTATCCCTTACATATTTAAACCAATCTGCCGACTACTTTTAAAAAACGTTTTGGCTAGTGCAGATTTTTATTTTTTTTTAGAAATTTAATAAAATAATATCTGTAAAATAAAGGGAACAAGGGTTAATGACTAGATAAAACTAGAATATTTGCTTGTAAATCAATTTTTTTATGCATTTTCAACCACAAATTTGACAGAAAAACCACTAGTGAATTGAAACGGTTTCACTTCATTGTATTTTGTTATAGATCCGTGTTTTAACAAATAATCTCAGACAAATTCAATCAGACATATATTAACAAAATTTATATTAAACCATTATCAAGTCTTAGACAAGGAGTGAAATAATAACCATTTCGACTGTTTTATGAAAATGAAGACTTTTGACACCATACATCATTTGAAATTGTGTTCAAAATTTACATATTTATCAAAGACATATAATGGGGTTGAAGCCATTGTGGCAAAAGGAGAAACTACTCATGATGAGTTATTTCTCATTTTGCAACAAAGTTTGCAAAAGTTGTCTGCAAAAGAAAACATTATTTCCTCAATTTTCAACTAATTTTTCTAAAAATATCTTTACAAGCCGGCTAAGTCTTGTTTGAATAGAATCTGCTGTTAGTGAGAGAAGGCCTAGCATGCAAAACTTCAACCCAACATTGCAACTTCACAAAGTGTCATATTTTATAATAAATTCAGTCAGGAGTTACGTAATCTGATTGTTTGATACCTTTAAAGACTATATTGAAGCTTTAAATCAATCTCTGAGTGGTAACGGAGATATGTGCATAATTGTGCCATGCATGCAAAACTTTAACCAAATTTTAAAGTAAAACAAGGGCCATAATTTGTACTAAATTCATACACTAACTTGACTGTCTTACACCCCTGAAGACATGAATAAAGTTTCAAGTCAATATCATTAGTGGTTACAGAGATATATCCATGATAGTACCTTGCATACAAAACTTTAACCAGAATTTCTAAGTAAAACAAGATGTGTTTGTGAAACACTGATGCCCCCCAATAGGTCAAAGGTCAAGGTCGCCAGGTCAAAAATTTTGGTACTGACAGAAAGGTTATGTCACAAGGTATACACATGTGAAATATGGTAGCCTTACCTGTTATGGTTCAAAAGAAGTGGGGAAGGTTAAAAAAAAAATTGAGAATGGCAACATCTAGGTCAAAGGTAGTCAAGGTCGCAAGGTCAAAAATGTTGGTACTGACAGAAAGGTCATGTCACAAGGAATACACATGTGAAATATGGTAGCCGTACCTGTTATGGTTCAAAAGTAATGGCCAAGGTTAAAGTTTTTTTCGAGAATGGCAACATCTAGGTCAAAGGTGAAGGTCGCAAGGTCAAACATTTTGGTACTGACAGAAAGGTAACGTCACAAGGAATACACATGTGAAATATGGTAGCCGTACCTGTTATGGTTCAAAAGTAGTGGTCAAGGTTAAAGTTTTTTTCGTGCAGACAGGCCAAAAACTACATCTAGGTCAAAGGTCAAGGTCGCAAGGTCAAAAATTTTGGTACTGACAGAAAGGTCATCTCACAAGGAATACACATGTGAAATATGGTAGCCGTACCTGTTATGGTTTAAAAGTAATGGCCAAGGTTAAAGTTTTTTTTTGTGCAGACAGACAGACGTGCAGACCAACAGACAGACAGGCCAAAAACTATATGCCCCCCGAATCGGAGATTCCGTGGGGGCATAAAAAGGGCCAGGATTTGCATTATATGCTGGAAAGAGTTATGAAGTTTGAAAGCAATAGCATCTGTGGTTTTTGAGAAAAAGCCTTGCATGCAAAACTTTAACCAAAATTTCTAAAGTCCGAAAAGGGGCATAATTGTGTCAAAATTGGATATAGAGTTATGGGACTTGTCGTGCAAGGTCATTTGATGATGTCCAATAAGTGTGTGAAGTTTCAAAGCAATAGAATATGTGGTTTTTGAGAAAAAGCCTTGCATGCAAAATTTTAACCAAAATTGCAACGCCAACGCACAAGTGACTGTATTAAATAGCTCTCATATTCTTCGAATAGTCAAGCTAAAAATGTGTCTATATGCAGGAAACTGTTAACATAAAAGAATAATTAATTATAAGCATACCAAAGTCTACTACAGTAAATAACACTTTCCCCAATAAAACAATTATGCAGGAGACAGTTTTGTCCAGAGATTTTCCATATGTTTGTCTAGATTCAGATGCCTCAGAAATTGTCTTTTTCAGGGTAAAGGCCTGTTTAGGGTTAAACCTAGCACATCTCTATTTTACACAACATTTCCATGTTTATGTCACTTCTTGTAAAGTTCTCAGGATATTACAGGCACTTGGTTTTCACACCATACTGCCTAACATAGCATTTCTTATCATTTTAATAGTGTTATTGTTATATAACAGAACCCTATTCTACACGAATATAGGCATATATAAATACAGCTCAAGCAGTCCTATGCAGATGAATATTGAAAACAATGTGACAAGACGTGAAACTGCTCACAACGGGCAATTCTGCGTTTTGTCACAATTTTACTGAAATTATGTTAAATGACAACAGATTTATAATATTTTCACCAGTTAATCTTTTCCTACTGTCAAAAGCTTAACTGTTACATATCTCTCTGCTTTAAATTGATAAGAGTTTTCAACTGATGTTGTAAAAAATATCCTTTTTTATATTCTGGTCCACACATGTCTCCGACATCCACAGAGTATCTATAGGCCTGTTTATGGCTGGCAGTTATCCCATCTCCTAGAATTCAGGAATTCTGTATTATTTCTGTCAAAAGCTTAAATGTTACATAATTATCTCTCTACTTTAAATTGATTAGAGTTTTCAACTGATGTTGTAAAAAACATCCTTTTTTATATTCTGGTCCACACATGTCTCCGACATCCACAGAGTATCTATAGGCCTGTTTATGGCTGGCAGTTATCCCATCTCCTAGAATTCAGGAATTCTGTATTATTTCTGTCAAAAGCTTAAATGTTACATAATTATCTCTCTACTTTAAATTGATTAGAGTTTTTAACTGATGTTGTAAAAAACATCTCTTTCATTTTTTTGACCCAAACACGTCTCAGACATCCACAAAGTATAGATCTGTTTATGGCTGGCAGTTATCCAATCTCCTTGAATTCAGGAATTCTGTATAATTTCTGGCCCCAATCAACACTGAAATGAAAAGAAAAATGCAAGGGTCATAAATTATCATGTTGAAATGATACAGTTAATGATTGAATGAGAAAAGAAAACATCAAGGTCTGTAATACATGCTTGCACAATGAAATGTATTCTAAAATTGACTGATTAAATCAACACAAGTATACATGTATATCCCTGTGGTGCTAATCTAAATAATCGAGGAAATGCTATGACAGTTAAGCTTCTGTTTTTTAAGGCATTTCATTTTTCTGACAGCATTACCAGCAGACGGCTTTTTGAAAACATAGTGACAAAAAGAAGAAATTGCACAAAACGTGCAATTTCTCCTTTTGCCACAATGTTTTCCACTTTTTGTCATAGGTTATCCATTCAATTATGGAGATTTTCCATGTTTTGACAAAATACGTTCAAAGTCGTCTGCTGCAGAATTGCCGTATGAGGGAAAGGGTTAACATTGTTATAAAAATGTATGTTAATGTGCTTTTGACAGACTAAAGCCTTTGGTATGTTTTAAATTCGTTACATTGTTTTGATAATGTAAAATAATATGATTATTATTTTCTGTATGGGTGTTAATGTTTGTGTAATAATTGTATTAAAAGTCTGTTTTAAATACTTAATGAATACGTCTATTCTTATCATTAGTAAATTGAATAATTGATTGTTATTTACACATCTATTGATGTTTTTACTTTCTGTTTCCAAAGTATGCGGCTTACCTTTTGTGCAAAATGTCTCCCTTTTCCATTATGTTTTCAAAGTATGCGAAAGATTAGTAGTATTTTATACTTTCCCCTATATGTGTTCAAAGTTATTCTGCCACGATGTTTTCAAAGTAGCGGCCTACCTATCATGTAAAATTTCCCCCTTTCTCACCATGTATGTGCAATATCTATCCTGTAAAATGTTCCTCTTTCTCACAATGTAACCAATTCCTCCAAAAAAAATAAAAAGTTTTCTGCCATGATGTTTTCAAAGTATGCAGCCTACTTATCATTTCAAATACAACATTATATATCATGGTTTTCAAAGTATTCTTAAGATTTGAAGTATTGTTTGATAGAGGACAATTCTCCCTTTTCTCACAATTTTCCTAATTCGTTAATATAATTATACCTAAGCGAGAAGCCAACCTATCATATGCATATTCTCCTTTCCTCACCAAATGTTTTCAGTCGTCTGCAGCAGATTAAAGCAGATTAACTATTTAGAACACATCAAGATCATTTAAATAATCAATCAACAGGTAATCAAGTGCATCATACCGCTTTTGTTTTATGACACTTGTGCGTTAAGCCATCCATTCACACCTATAAATAAACCGATAATGGGGTCGCCTAAAACTGGGGTTAACTATTCTTAGGAAACTGGGTCGAGAATTCTTGAGGTCGAGATTTCTAACTACCATATGCAGCACCAATGCTCAGGCTATGGATAAATTATTAATATTCAGATAAAGATAGAAAATATCCAAACAACCGACAATAACAAATCTTACCACAGTCATTACAATGATACGATTTTTGTGATTGATCTCACTGCAAACATTTATAATCAAACAAAAAACAAAGACACTCGACTGTCTGATATGAACAGTCCCATTTTAAATGATGTCCTCTTCAAGTCATGCAAATAAAATGCAGGTGAAACAATTGGCAGTTTGCTATAAGATAATCAACCCTTGACACAATCCAAGAGCAACAGATTATTAAATCACCCCACCCATTGAATTGTAAATTGATGGTTTCATTGAAAAACTTACCAGTGTGAGATTGGCCGCTTTAGGATTAATGTTGACTGTACGAACATTGTAGACATGCCCACGTTGTCTCTCTTGTCGGTCTTTCGGATAACATGATCATTGAAATACGTTTCTTGAATTTCTGAATGCTAATCACGACACGAGTTCACATCATTTTCGCCCACTCGAGATTGTTTGTTTGTAATCCGACATCTTTGATTATACATATCCTTCAATTGTATCCAACTTTAAAGGGTTTTTTCACTGTATAATACACCTAAGTGTCGCTTTCTGCCCCGATAATATCAACAATCCAGCATTAGCGAGTGTCCGCTACCTCAAAAAGTGAATTTTTGCCACAGGCCGGAAGTGTGCCCTTTTTTCCGCTAGAAAGGGAGACAACTAAAAATGACTCGCATACAAACCCTTTTCGACCCCACATTTTGGTTTTACACCTATTAAAAGTCAATTTGAAATTTTCTAGCGGTGGGCACAAAACAGTCGCCATTTTGTTTCCAATTTAGTCAGCTAATTTAGCATGCCCCGAAGCAGACTAAATATTTAGTCCGAAAATCTAAAGATTTAGTCCGATTTACAATTTAGACGCGTTGGTGAATACGGACTAAATCTAAATTGACGTAATTTAGTCAGATAATTTAGATTTAGTCCGAAAATCGAATTTAGATCGGTTGGTGAATACGGGCCATGGAGTGTGATTAAAATAAGATTTAAGCTAGAATAGATAAGTTTAAAGTAATTGGTTTAAATGAATAATCCAGATAAGACTGCACAGATGTACAACCTGATCTAAATCAAAACTTGAACATTATTCTCAGAGCCCAATTAAAGCTTGGCTTTCTGACATAACTAATCTACATGTTTATTCTCATA
Organism: Serripes groenlandicus; assembly: GCA_031761405.1. Classification (NCBI taxonomy): domain Eukaryota; kingdom Metazoa; phylum Mollusca; class Bivalvia; order Cardiida; family Cardiidae; genus Serripes; species Serripes groenlandicus. The sequence goes on from JASEVX010000011.1 coordinate 6,701,480, forward strand.
GATCTGTTTTTTAATTAATTTGTCATCTTATTTTATTTAAAGACATTTATAATCTTATTTTATTTAAAGACATTTATAATCTTATTTTATTTAAAGACATTTATCATCTTATTTTATTAAAAGTCACTCTTATTTGCAGTTATTGTCATGTATTAAAACAGCAGTCAATGATTATTGATATTAGCATCAAGTTTTATTTTAAAACACAGAATGGATTAAGAACATCCCATATACTCATGGAATAACAGTTCTTATGGCGATTACTGGAGAGGAAATTCATATCTATATAGGCAGTTAGTGATATACCCTTTGGTCATTGGTACCTGTCAATACAATGAAAAATGCATGCATCTTTGACTGTGGGGTAATATTCTTTCCTGCATACACATCAACACAGTAAATGGATTGAGAGCAACCTGTACAATCATGGAATCACAGCTGTTATGTCGAAAATGGGAGAGGAAGTTCATATATAAAAGGCAGTTAGTGATATACCCTTTGGTCATTTGTGCCTGTCAAAACAATGAAACTTGCATGCATCTTTAACTGTGGGATAATATAACTTCCTGCATCAACATTAAACAAGGGAATAGATTGAGAGCAACGCATACAATGATGGAATTACAGCTGTTTTGAGGATGACTGGAGAAGAAATTCAGCTGATTACATATAATACTAATAGATTAATACAAGGTAATGTTTATAAACAGATAAGTATATATCAAATTCAAATAAAGTCTTGTTCTTTGATTGCACAGTTTGTGTTTTTCATCCAATATGAATGCAAGTTTAGCAGTAGTTCATCTCCAACAAATCTTGGCCCTGTGAGGTGAAAATTTAGATCACAATGTCAATTTGATGGAAAATATATATTGTAAACACTCTGGAGGCCTTATTTAACTTGGTCATATGAGGTCAAAAACTGGGTCATAAGTTTAAATTGAAGGAAAATCTTGTTAACACTGGAGGCTGCATATTTATCTTTAGCATGTTGAAATGTTGTAAGAATTATGGTCTTGATGTCATTTTGGAGAAAGGCTAAGTTCAATTTTTGGGTCATATCCGGTCATAAACTAGGTCACTTCACCAATCTGAAGGAAAATCTTGTTTACAGTCTAGAAACCACACTTTTACTTCAGCAGCTTGAAACTTTGTCAGAATGTTTGTCTTGACAATACATAGGCCTAGTAAAAAAAAAAAGGTCATGGTGGGTCAAAAATTAGGTCACAAGAGCAAATTGAAGGCACATTTTGTAAACAATCAGACATTTTGATTGCTGCATTTTTAATTTTAGCATGTTGACATTTTGTCATAATTGGTGTTAAGGTCAAATCTAGGCTAAATTCAATTAAAGATCATGTTGGATAAAAAAACAACAAGGTCACTAGGAAACATTTGAGAACAATCTTGTAAACACTCTTGACCTCAATGTTTGCTTCAGTATTTTGAAACTTTGTCAGAATGTTTGTCCTGAGGATAGCTAGGCCAAGTTCAAATATGTGTCATTTCGGATCAAACATAAGGTCATTATACCATATTTAAGGAAAATGTTGTTAACACTCTGAAAGCTTTTCATTTAATGTTAGCATGTTGAAACTTTGACAGATGGTTGTTTTGAACATTGCTATAAACCTGTCTGAAACTATGTCACAAGGCCAAATTGAAGGATATCTTGTTAAGACTATTAATATGTTTGACTTTACTGTATTATATATGTGATTGCTTATGTGATGAAGTGAATGTTTAAATGTTTGATGATTTGACTTTGCACCAAAAGATAAAGTAGGGATAGTGTACACTAACGGTCCCAGTTCCGACAGCTTGTAACATATTCCTTAATCATGATAGTCATATACCTACAGCATAGACCCATTATAGGCGCTGTGCTCGTGACGAGGCTTTGCCTTTTTCATATTAGTTTATTAAACACCCTTTTATACGGGAATCGGGAAATAAACCAAGCTGTAGAATCCCTGTTCGCATATGAATTAATAGTTTATTAAACACCCTTCTATACGGGAATCGGGAAATAAACCAAGCTGTAGAATCCCTGTTCGCCTATGAATCAATAGTTTATTAAACACCCTTCGATACGGGAATCGTGAAATAAACCAGGCTGTAGGCATGTGTGGACGAATCTGGATCTATATTTGTCGCAAGTATCTGGAGGCCTTTTCTCCTAAGCCGAGGTTTAATGGATCGATTAATTAAACTAGAACGTTTGCTTTTTTATCGAATTCTGATTTATAAAACTGGAAGGAACACAATGCATATGAAGGAGAATGCCCTACTGGTGACCAATAACTCTCGGGTTCGAATCATTTGATGAGCGGATTAAACCTTGAGGATCTCTCTAAGCAATATTTCGTTTAAAACTGATCAATATCATTCTTTGGCACAGCTTGCGTCTACCCGAATGTCTTGGGCGTGCAGTTTAGATTGACATGAATCATATGACGTCACTCCATCAATAAAATAATATATGATATGATTGGTAGATTCTTTGATTGGTATCGGAAACATACCAAACGTGTTCATTGAACGCCGGGCTGGTTAACGTGGATTCTTTGATTGGTATCGGAAACATACCAAACGTGTTCATTGAACGCCGGGCTGGTTAACGTGGATTCCTTGATTGGTATCGGAAACATACCAAACGTGTTCATTGAACGCCGGGCTGGTTAACGTAGATTCCTTGATTGGTATCGGAAACATACCAAACGTGTTCATTGAACGCCGGGCTGGTTAACGTGGATTCCTTGATTGGTATCGGAAACATACCAAACGTGTTCATTGAACGCCGGGCTGGTTAACGTGGATTCTTTGATTGGTATCGGAAACATACCAAACGTGTTCATTGAACGCCGGGCTGGTTAACGTGGATTCCTTGATTGGTATCGGAAACATACCAAACGTGTTCATTGAACGCCGGGCTGGTTAACGTGGATGTGTCACGTGTCCTGTCTACAGGTACGATGGATGAACCTATATCAACGTTACATATTGCAGCGAACAGTCAAAATATAAAATCGCATTCCGTGTACAGAAACCTGGACTAAGGAAGAACCGTGCTACTGGAAAATAAACCTTCAGCATATTTCAAAGTAACACAAAATAAAGGTGTCAAATAAAAAAGCAACACAGGCAATTTGTCATGTTTATTTATACAATAAATAATTTATTATACATTTTAGTTAACATTGAATTTATTTACATTTGTATTGTATTTACTATTTACGGCTGAAACAATGTGAATGTTATTTAATCAGCCTAACTTTCATTTTATTACACACAATGCCAGGAGATTTTAAACTAAGGCAGCCACAATTTCCAAAGTATGTCACACTAGAAAATGTAGCTATGGTTAGAAACCATGCATGAGATTCATCATTCCGTCAAAGATGAAACGCCATGCAGTTTCGCATACTCCATGCAGTTTCGCATGCTTTAAGCCAAGCCCCGGTAGCTCAGTCGGTAGCGACGCGGTTTGTCAATCCAGGGGTTGTGAGTTCGAACCCCAGCTCGGCCAACATTCTTTTCGACGTTTGACAAAAGTCATTGTGACAAGCGTCATTCGTCTTCCACCAATGGGCTATCAGTTTATGTGGAAGAGCATCCGGTTGCTTGGAAAGAATGTTGTATGCAGTACAGGTGTGAGAAAGCCAAGAAACAGGTAGGTAAACTGGCCCCGTGATATGTCTGCAAAATTGTTGAAAACGGAGTTAAACCCCAATCAATCAATTCGCATGCTGTTAGTATTCACGCTGCGGACCGATACATCAAGCGACATATCGGCAATAATCACGAGGGATATAACTGTTATAAAAAGTAACCCTTTTCGATCGATTTACTCGAGTTATCACCCCCCAACTTAATACGTTATAGGAGTATCGTTAGTAGGTCGCATGTCCAATTATTGGTTAAATCTCGTTGGAACTGCTGTGCCTATATAATTGCTTTGATTTTGAATATTTTGAAATATGGCAATAATCTTTCTAGTTACACTTACAACTGATCCTCTGTCAGTGTTTCCAGTACGTTGATTAAAGAATGCTGCTACCTTTGAAAACAAAATCGTCAAGCTTATTGGTGTCCGTTACAGTTTTAGATAGCAATCATGTTCGTAGACAAAATGCACGAAAACCGACCTTGGTGACATTACGACCATCGAAGATCCAGATCAGATCCATTTTACGTTATAGGAAAAGGAGAAATTGTCCATGAGGAGTAACTTCTCTATGTTCCACAACGTGTCCCCAGCCCATTTCCATTACATACATTATTTTGTCGATATTTAATCTTACTTTTCTTCGGATAGGGATAACAACCTGTTTCTCTGAAGAGGGGTCTTCTGTACATAGTCGATGGTGTTGCATATTGCTGTGTATACATACCATAACATAAACACTTTAACTTACTTGTGCAGACTTCAAGATGCATATCTGAGCTGAATTCGAAAAACAAGTTGCTACCATTGTGGATTCAGTTCACCGTCCGGTTGTGTAAAATGATATTTGTGCAGACTTCAATCACCATTGCATATTTGAGCTGAATTCCAAGAACCAGTTGCTAATGTACCAGTGTAGATTTAGTTCACCGTGCGGTTGCGTAGAGTGATTTAACACTGTAACTCATATCATTTTACACTCGGTCCGCTGACCGAATGGTCGTTTTATTAATTCTAAATAACTTTATTCCAATTAATCAATAAATGATTAACACATCAGTCAATCAATCAATCATTAACGAATCTGTCAATACACGCTTTAGTGCCGTTCACGAGAGGTCACGATGTCAATATCATCGGTTTACCCTCACAGGTGCCAGTCTCATCTAAAATCTAAAAATAGCATTTGACTATATATTGTCAAGGTACATTTCAATATGTAGTCAATGCTATTCTTAGATTTTAAACGAGACTGGCACCTGTGGTTTATCTATGGATAACCTGTCCCTCATAAGCAGAGTACCCATAAATCAATGAGTACATCTGTCAACACGATTCTATTTTAGACAACATTGTATATATGTGATCTCGTGACAATGTTTCATTAGACTTGTTGTTTTGTACTGTACCGAGAGATTGATAACAGTTATGTTATGTTATGTTATGTTATGATTAGAGTTTTAAACATTTTACTCTGCTTCCATATCAATAATATGAGCCGTCCTACGAGAAAATCAACATAATAGCCTCTGTGTAATGTATCGACCCAGATCAGCCTACGCAGTCCACGCAGACTAATCCGGGCCGACACATTCCGTCTCTAGGGAGTATAAGTATAGAGTAATGATTCTTGAAATAGCAAATCCACAGGAGGCGAAAAGTGTTGGTTCGGGTTAGCCTGCACGGCATGCTTATGCTGATCCGGGTCAACACTGCGCCGAGTCCACAATGTTGGTTTTCTCGCGGGACTGCTCATATTATTATTATTATGGTCTTGGATTTGATCCAACTCGTGACTTGTGTTTCGTGAAATAAGTGACGACGAGTTTACAGTTCGATAACAACATGAACCGCATGTAGCGATATTTGTCCTTATTATACCTCGTGTCACTTTGTAATGTTAAATTCTCATATACTAATCATGTGCAATGTCTTACTGTCTCATGCTAACAGTACGTTTTTGACCGGTTAACAGTATACAGTTACATGGCACGCGCGTTAAAATGTTGGCTATGCACGTGCATGACGTCATTTCAAACAATAACGTCATCTTTTAGACGCGCGTGCAGTATACTGTTAACCGGTATATTCATATGTGTGTGTTACTTTGTAGTAGATCTACCCATGTTCACCTCCCCTACAAAGGTTCAGAATAAATAGAATAAACGTGTAATTTTGTTCGGTATACTAAAATAAATATTGCATGGCTTCCAGTGTGACAGTACATATTGTCAACATTGGGGTAAATGCTGTTAACCTCGGCTTCGCAATATTTATATTTTATTTACTTGTGTGCACATCGACGAGTCAGGTGAGCATGTACACGTGAATACACACACACACACACTGGTATAATCAGAGTCGTCACTGTCTTCGTATGTGAGTTTTATAGAGCACTGTGTACCTTTTTATAGAATACTAGAAGTGAAGCCCGGATCATGTTAATGTGTTTGAGAATATCAAAAAGTTATTTTTCGTAAGGAATTATATATGTATCATAATAACATCACCCTTTTTTTGTCAATTTGTCGTCCATAGACATCCACTTTTTCATTACTATCCAGATGGACACAACATTGTATTTGCTATTTGTAAACTATAATCTGAAGAAGGCTTATGACCAAACTATTTATTTAATGTGACAGAACACTAGAAGTGGAGCTCGGATCAGGATAATGTGTTTGAGTATATTAAAAAGTTCTATTCCGTACGGAATTATAGATGTATCGCAATACAATCACCATTTTTTATCAACATGGCGTCCATAGGCGTCCATATATTCATTACTTTCCAGATGGAAGCAACAAAGTATGTGATAAACTATTGGTTTAATTTGACAGAACACTAGAAGTGGAGCCCGGATCTTGTTAATGTGTTTGACAGAACACGAGAAGTGGAGCCCGGATCAGGCTAATATGTTCGAGTAATACCACCATTTCACTATCTCAGTCCGGTGATGTAATGGTCGTTTTATTAAAGGACGTGGTCAAATTCATCCTTTCAAGGTTCTTCAGGGGTGACTCTCGGTTAAAGTACATCTGTAGGAATTTAGTTCTAAATTGAGTACTCATCACACAGTACAAGGCAAAGTTGATAGCATTATTCACGAGTGCTATAAAATCCATCAAATCACCGAGCGGCATGTACACGGTATGGTAGAACTCGGGCACAGTGCTACTTAGTACTATCAATATACCCTGTGGCAATTCCGTGACTAGGAACAATATAATCACCACTAGTAACATCCGTGTTGTCTTCGCCTGTCGACTTTCTCGCCGAAAATTATTCGAGGTGGACGAAAGACGTCTACGTCGCTTCCTACCGCGGACATTTAAACTGATCAACAAACTGCCACTGAATACAATCATCAGTATACACGGAATCAACTTAGCCAGTACCGCGTAGGCTATCACGTTGGCTAAGACTAAAGGACGAGTCTCGTTTGTCGCTAATTTGAGGTCTTTTATAACGTAAAGAGTCGTGTTGTCGGGTAAATGGAAGTCATCGATCTCATTTGTAAGGTAATTTGGAATTAAAACAATGGCAGACGCTACATAAACAATCGCAATGACCTTTTTTATATTTGCATACATTCTCTTTTTGACTAACGTTCCTTTGGACGTCGACCGAAGCTGGATAAATCTAAACACGGCCAGCGATACACCAAGCCAGATTGATATAGTATGTGTTGTAGCAGCGAAATTAATTAAAAATACCATATACATGACCCAGCTGTAAGAGTATTTTTCGGGGGAAATTTCTTCCGGTGGAAAGGCACAGTAAAAATGTATCACAAATGGAACGTATGGTATCATGGTGAGCACGTCCGAGACGGCCACCCAAGTCAAGAGAGCATTGGTCGGATTGCGCATGTCTTTCCGCGCCAGAACGGTGATGTTGATAATGTTTGTGAATATGCCGAAGAGACAGACGATAATACTGAGATAGCCGTGTATTGAACTGAACCACTGGCCCAGCTGCATTAACGCGGACGAGTCCCTGTCGTCTGGAAGCATGACGTCTGTTTTACTGTCGTTTGGTCCCATGATGACGTATGCTGGATGGATTCAGCCGAGACGATTGATTAGGTTGATTGTTGATTGTTGATTGATTGTCGATTGATTGTTTTTACGTTTAAATCCATCTGAAAACAGAAAAATAGAAACCTGCTTATTGGCTAAATTAAATTATACTATTATTATAGTCTGCTTAGACCCCGTTTCCCACGTACACACATTCTTAAGCAGACGATTCTGAAAATTTTAGAGCAAACATAGGGAAATGTAATTTTATATACTTGTTTTAAAATGTTTTATGTGAGCTTTTAACCACTATCCTTTTAAGATTAAGCAGAGGTAGCAAATTGGTAAATTATTAGAGTTCCTTGTTCGAACATGCCAATGGGGTTAGCTACTCGAGTCTAACAGTCGAAACGTTCTATAGACTATTGTACTCGAGAGTTATCTCCCTTCTAACATTTCATTCTAAAAATAGTCGGGTGTTTACAGCAAATTAAAGAAAATATCAAGACAAATATATTGTCTTTTAACAGACTAATTACTTCGCTTCAGAAAATCTGTTATTATTTAATATTCGGATTGTTTTTACGTTTAGATCAATATGAAAACAGAAAAATAGAAAGCTGCTAAGCGGCTGTATTACAAATTAAATTATACTGTTATTAAAGTCTGCTTAGTCTGCTTATTCCACTTAAACCCTCTTTCCTACATACAACATTTCTTAAGCAGACAATACTGAAAACTTTAGAGCAAACATGAGCCGTCCCGCTAGAAAACCAACATTGTGGACTCTGCGTAAAGCATCGACCCTGATCATCATAAGCATGCCTCGCAGGCTTACCCGAATAGACACTTTTCACCTCCTGTGGATTTTCTGTTTCAGGAATCATAACTCTATACCTCTATACCCCTGGGACGGAATGTGTCGGCCCGGATCAGTCTGTGCGGACTGTGACGGCTGATCTGGATCGAAACATTACACAGAGGCCATAATGTTGATTTTCTCGCGGGACAGCTCACATAGGGAAAATCTCTTTAAATTGAAGTGCTATTATTCAATGCTGTGAAATCAGTTTGGAAAAATAAAACTAATGATCATTATGAGTAGTTGCTCCTTTTGCAACAATTTTATCAAATGTCGACTGCTGCAGCAGCGCATTTTCTCTTCTTTTCAAACGTTGTCTGCTGCCTGGGTATGAAAAGTCGTTTGCTTTCAGAAAAATGGTTAACCCATAACCTTATATGTTTTATTGCTGTGGTCGAGTGGTTAGCGTCGGGGATTTGAAACCGGGTATCCCGAGTTCGATCCCCAGTCGCGGCACTACAGCCATGCACATGTTCTAGCCTAGTACTGGTTGTTTACCCAGGGATCATGAATGAATGAACTGTCGCCGAGATATAACCGAAATAATGTTGCAAGTGGCGTAAAACCCCAATAAAACAAACAAACTTATCCGAATTAGAAGGACTAAAACAAGTACTAAATAAAACTCTCGGCAATGATATTGTAACGTTTAAAAAGCAAATGACACTATAACTACCATATCAGATTGATTAATTGATTGATTGATTGATTGATTGATTTATTTATTTATTTATTGATTGATTGATTGGGATTTTAACTCGGATAAGTGGATAAAGTACAAGTTCTTGCAAATCTGGCTAAAATCTAGAACACGTACACAGTACAGTAAGGTTACAACGAAATAATTATCTCGTAAACCGAGTACGTATGTAAAGAACAAAGTGACATTGACCTTGACCTTGATTTGGTATTCATATAATTCTCACCTAACCGTCCATCTATTGTCGGGTTGGGAATACAAAACTGTCGATCTCACCGCTTATGAACTAATTATATTCTCTTTCACTCAGCAATCCATCTTCCTTTCACACAAGAATATTTTCGCTTATTAACCTTTTCCAATATACAGACGCTTTCTGATGCCTTTATAGCAGACGACTTTTGAAAACAAGCATTTTATTCTAGAGAATTTCCACATTATTTGCCTAAGTTATTTCAAAGTCGTCTGCTGCAGATTTGCTGTATGAGGGAAACTGTTAACGCGCATCCTGCTAGACGCGACTTTCATCAATATTTACGAACTCTGTGGCCAAAGATCAACCTTCACATTCAATATGAGCCGAGAAAACCAACTTTATGGCCTTTGCGTAATGTATCGACCCAGATCAGCCTGCGCAGTCCGCACAGACTGTTTCGGAGTCGACACATTCCGTCTCAGTGGGATAGAGGTATAGAGTAATAATTTCTGAAACAGAAAATCCAAAGGAGTCGAAAAGTGTATATCTGGATAAGCTTGCGCGGCATGCTTAAGCTGATCCGTGACGATACTTTACGCAGAGTCCACAATGTTGGTTTTCTCGCGGAACGGCTCATATCAATACATCTGCGTAATGTATCGACCAGATCAGCCTGCGCTGTCCGCGCAGACTGATCCGGCCGACACATTCCGCCTTAGGGGGATATATGTATACAGTAGTTATTCCTGAAACAGAAAATCCACAGGATACGAACAGTGTCGGTCCAGGTAAGCCTGCGCGGCATGCTTAGGCTGATCCGGGTCGATACTTTACGCAGAGTCTACAATGTTGGTTTTCTCGCGGGACGGCTCAAATGCTTTTAGGTTTTGTTTATCTTATAATGAATAGTCATCACGTATTACGTAACCCTTTCCACATGCAGCGCATCTGAAGCGAACGACTTTGCAAACATATAAATGGAAAACGATGTGAAAGTTCACCATGACCTTGAATGTAAAACACTCCGGAAGAAGTAATCAAAACAGTGTGCACAGTTATAGTGAAAGACGAAGGATGCGCGATTTCAAAGTCTAGAACTTTATCGTTGTCTGTTATATTGAAGTTTGATCGGTGTTGTATTCATTATTTCATAAGGAAAGAAACGCAGCAATCCTTTCACATGAAACCATTCCCATATTAAACCCAGAGCTATATTCAAATTCATTTTTACCTTTCTCCTTACGCAGGATATATAGTGACTTTAGATGCTCTAACCATGACCTTATGATAGAGAGAGGTAGACACCTATCGATTGCAAGAAATGAACGTTATTGCCCTTTATGTCTTGATAAAAATATGTACATTATTGAAGATGAGTTTCACTTCTTTTACGAATGTCCTACATATGACGATTTAAGAGACATTTTTTTAACGTATCCTGGATAAACAACAAGACTCTTGACACATTTTATGCAATATTAAATTATTAAAATATCGAGTCTGAAGTATACAATACTGCAAAATGCATTCAGAGCGCATTCAAACTAAGAAGTGAGACTCTTTCAATACCTTAATTATTTTTTCAGCTTCAAATGTCAGTGTTATAATGTATTTCATCACTCCCTGTTGTATATACTTATAAATGATGTTGTATAATGGGCCGGTGGCCTAAATTACGAAATAAATATCTTGTATCTTGTATCATAAACAACATATATGCAGCAGACAACTAATTCGAAAATGTCTAGTATATATATATATAATTCATTAATTTGAACTTTTTACTAATTTAACATTGAGCCAAAAGGAGACATCGCACTAGTCTGAACTACATTAACCCTTTCCCCAGATACAGCTCTGTAGCAGACGACTTTTGGAAAGGTCAATATCTTTCCCTGTTCCACAATGCTTTCAAGTCCACCCAATATGTATGAGCAATGCAAAGAGTTAACCATAGTTTTGTCTAGTTCAAATTCGTCTGCTACAGATTTGTTTTACATGGAAAAGGATTAATTGTGTGGATGGATGTACTCTAACCCAAAACGACTTGATAAAGAAACCTGATGGTTGGAACTGAGTCTTCCACAATGGACACAATAGCGATTTCCGATCTGCCATCGTTGAGGAAATATTACTTAATCCAATTGACGAGTTTAGCTCGTGAAAGATGGTCTTGAACAATATAACGAACAAGTCGATTCATTAGTGTTAAATTTATCGTCGGATCAATATGCTGTTGGTTTAAAAAACCCGTGTCATATGTAAAACTTCACGATTTGTAATAATAATTGCAATAATTGAAGATGTTCACTTTTTACTTGATATGATCATTATAAGATTCGTGGGCATTGAAAAAGCATCGGTGGAAATAAAAGCCTCATCTAGAAAAAATGAAATATAATTGCGATAAAACGTTGAAAATATTGTAGGAAAATCGGAATTTCTCTTCTTACTTGACCGCCTCGGTGGTGTATTGGTAGAGCGTCCGCATTTAGTGTGCGAGGTCGCGGGTCCGATCCCCGACCGGGTTAGACCAAAGAGATTAAAAGTGTTAGCAATGGCGCTACGGGTTGCGAAATTAAGGCTGACTGGCTGGTGTCATGATAAATGGAACAGTAGTACTGGTAAAGAACTCAGGAAACGCCGTGATATAACTGAAACATTGTAAAAAGCGGCGTAAAACACCAAACAATCAATCAATCAATCAACTACTCTTACTTGTTATCGAAACTATAGATCATTTTCATTCTAAAACTTAATTGTTGTTTATTGGGATACATTTGTAAATACGATAACGTAATCGCTAGTGTAATTGAGTGTTTGGATTTAATCGTCATTAACAAATGTATTTCAGTTATATCACGACGGAACATTTCACTTATCAATCAGTTTCCTTGCTCTTCTTGAGTCAGTACCACATACAACTATCTTCCAGTGTAATTTGCTACTTTTTAAAATATACTGTTAACAAATAGCTCGTTACGAATAGAGGATTGTTTGATCGAGTGGATATTCGAACATATGGCTGCTAGATCGCTTTCCCCAATTTTAACGACTGAGCTATCGCGGCTCCATAAAAAAAACCACGACGAGACGGTGTGTTCCACTTAACATATATTAGGGGATTAGAGGGCCTTATAAATTATATATGTATTATTCCCTTTTCATATTGATAAAAAAAGTTTTAAACATCTTTATCACATATTTATCTAATATTTGCATTTTAACTGACAGCATAAAGTTCTTGCATTTTAAACAGCATAAAGTTCTTGCATTTTAAACAGCATAAAGTTTTTTGCAATTTAATGGTTATTGATTAAAATTCACACTGTCACACTGTCATAATCTTCTGGTTTTAAGGACAATGGTGTGGAAATCAAAATTCTGCACGGCGAGGGTAAATAAAATACAATATAATACAATATATTTTATTGCATAAAAGCTACACATTTTATAGCAAGTTTATAACAAACAAAAATCTTAACAAAGATAATGGATTTTCTGAAGAGCCCCACGTATAACCGTACAGATTTAAAAATGAAAAATCTGTGGAAATCATATCTCATGTTCTCATGTTCAACCATGGCCAACGCACATCTACAGAGTAAATCGTAATGGAGAAGACAAAGCATTCTGAAGATGTATTGCACAAGGGTTCTCTGCTTCTTTGTTAACCTTCAACAACATACCAACAAGCAGAAGATAGAACCATAACCACCTAGCAGACCTGGCGAGGCAGATTATGAATAAAGTATCTAAGGACTGCATAGTAGAAGTGTGACCAGCCATATTCACAGAAGAGCGGAACAGGAGTGGGATCACACGTAGGGAGATCATTGAAAAAACTTCCGACATTTGATTCCGCTAAATCGTTCCTGTACAGGGCTCGTAGAAAACAGACACAACACTTCCTTAGATAAAGACAGACATAATACTAGAAGGGAGATGGACGGAAACAGCAACCGAAGATAGGGTTCGACGATAACTTCGAGAACAGCCTTGTGACAGCCTTCGCCACAACTGAAAACCTCCACAACCTATCGAATTCAAACACCTTCTTAATTTGCTATATTTTTTTTGATCAACACGATAACAAATATAGATGGTAAAAATTGTATTATTTTAGGTGCTTGCTTGTGTACTTTAAATAGATTTAAACCGTTTTCAAAATGATTTTATTAAATTAGATTAAGGGATCTGACTTGAATTGGAAATGGAAAAGGTATTGCACTAGCACAGCCAAAGACGTATACATGCAGACGAGAATCGAACTCATTCCTACCGGATTAACAACATAACATGTTGCCTCCTTAGATATTGTACCTCTTGAAAATGTTGTTGAGAAAGAAGCCTTTGGTTATAACATGCATTGGCCCCGTTTCAACAATACCTTTCATCAGATTGATCGGATTTTATCCGAATATCTTTTTTTCAATTATATTAAATGTTGAAGTGTTTAAATACACAGTTGACACGTAATATATATATAAATACATAGTTGACACGTAATATATATATATATAAAGACATAGTTGACACGTAATATATATATATAAAAAATATTTCAAATGAAATGAAAATCTGATCATATACATTTAAATTGTCCAAAAAGAAAATCAAGACCACATTCAATAAATCTATTACTTATAACTGCCCCCTTAAAAGATCCCCTACTTCCCAAATTTGACCAGGTAGAGATTCAATCCAGTAGGCGTTCAGGGAACAAACCGACGAAACTCGATTCGCAGTATAGAATAAATAGCCAGCCGCTTACATGTTGTAAAAAATCTAGGATTTTTAAAGAAAATATGAAAAAATCATTACATTAATAACATATCAAATGGTATTTGAGTTATCTTTCATTATCATCAAGTGATCACGAACGATAACTTAAGTAGAGATTGACAATTTCAATGAAATAGCCGCCAACAAAATATTTCTAACTCACATATCAAGCCTCAATGTAATTGACTTAATGTGTTTGACATTCGATACACCAAGATTAAAATTTAAAAAGTTCAAATTATTGTTGAAGTAGGAAATGTCAAACCTCAATTTAATTGACTTAATGTATTTGACATTCGATATAGCAACGTTATAATGTAAACAGATCACATTATTGTTGAAGTAGGAAATGTAAAAAGCCGCATACACTTTCAGAGAAAAAAGTTTAAATACAGTTTTACTGCGTGAATTCAACATTAAGAGCGCATCTAATGAGAATCAATCTAACAAACAGCTTTGGCATGATGAGCATAAAAGTTAGAAACAAGTTAATTGTTTCCCTCATACAGACGCAATTTGGCATGACAAACGTTGCAATATTCCATGTCAAATATATGTATTCAATAACAAAAATATACCAGCTTAACTAAGAAAATATGTGTTCTATAATTGCAATATATTTATTCAATAAAAATATTTATATTTATGGATTGAAAAAACTAATTGTTCAATAAAAAACTAATATAGGTTCGTATTTTTTTTTTTATTGAATAAATATATTTGACATAGAATATTGCAACGTTTGTCATGCCATATTTGGCGCCAAACAGTAGAGACATTCTTTGAAAAACCGGTGACAATGTTTTCAACTTTATTCAATAATCATACTTTCATTCACAGCGAGTTTCCATAGCTTTGCCAATATGTTTTAGAAATCATCATCTGCAGATTTTGTTGTTTGTTTGTGGAAAATCGTTAATTAGTTTCTTAATCATTTTACTGATACAGATTATATTTCACTCCTTTGCAGCATGTGAGAAATTGCAATAAGATGAGTAATTTCCGATTTTCCTACAATATTTTCAACGTTAAAAATAAATTACACTCTTTATCTACAACATACACTTTTATTAATGGAATATGATGTAACTATGATCCAAGTTTGACTACCCTGACACTTGGCATTTCCGAGAAAAAGCACCAACAAATCGAAACTTTCAAGTTTAGCTAAATGCATTTTTTCAAAAGCGCCAAAATGATAAAAAAGCAAAGAAAATGTTTTTAAATACATGACAACAATTTTCCTTTTTTTATATTAGATTATTTATTTATTTAATGTATGTGCAACATCTAAACATCTGTTTAAACAAATAACAAATAAATTATTTGCGTGAATGTACGTATTCTTCTACTCTGCATTTATACGGTATTGCTTTCATGTCTACGTAATTCACGTACATATCTACAGTGAACTCGACATTTTCCGGGTCATGGACAATTCCGGGTCACATTTGGAAACAAATGTTTAGTATTCGAGAACGTTACAGTATTTCGACATTTTCATTATCAAGTCATATTTCCTATTAGCTTGTTTAGTTTCACTTCGATTTCGGACATTGTCATTTCAAGAACAGATGTCGTTATCACCAAACGCTTGACTGCATCGATTCCCGCGAAAGCAAAATCTCAATATTTGTGTTTACCTGCCCATCATCGCTAGACACGGCTTATATAGACAATAAGTTTGGGCAACGGAAACAATAATATATAAATTTATACTTCTTTTATTTCTATATTGGTCTGTCTGTTACTTGAAAAAGAAAACGATCGTATAATTGTTTATGGTGTGATAAAACGTTAACAGGCAATTGATCAGCAGGATATTGGTTCCACAATTATTGCCCACCAATAAAAGAGAAATCAATTAACATTACTTTTAAAACACGATCACCGTTATTCGCCTTCCGTCGATGTTGTTTTGAGGCTAACGGAAAAGGGTATTTATGATTTGTCGAATGATTTAGATGAGTTCTCAGTGATTTCGTGGTGCAGAAGTAAAACATGTTCTTGTGGCTTACGTGTTTTGAAAACCGTGTGGGAAAACAAGATATTGCTCGTAGTCAAGTTATCCTTGGCCTACATTGTATTTAATCCTGTATGAAAACTATCCTTCCTGTACTAGTGTTTAACATTATATCAATGTGTTTATCTTCTTTTTGGTTTTTGCTTTGATTAATACCTTGATAACATAATAAAAAGACATGCGAACTAAACCTTTGTTTCAATGTGTGTATGGTATTATAGGCCGCTTTCAACATTGTTCAGTTATATCACAGAGTTTCCTAGGTAAGTTACCAGTACTACTGGTCGATATTTATCTTGGCACAAACGAGTAAGTCGTAACACTGACCCCTTACTACAGAGCACCAACGAGTAAGTCGTAATACTAACCCCTTACTACTGAGCACCTATGAGTAAGTCGTAATACTAATCCTTTACTATTGAGCACCTATGAGTAAGTCGTAATACTAACCCCTTACTACTGAGCACGTATGAGTAAGTCGTAATACTAACCCCTTACTACAGAGCACCAGCCAGTAAATCGTAATACTAACCCTTTACTACTGAGCACCTATGAGTAAGTCGTAATACTAACCCCTTACTACTGAGCACGTATGAGTAAGTCGTAATACTAACCCCTTACTACAGAGCACCAGCCAGTAAATCGTAATACTAACCCTTTACTACTGAGCACCTATGAGTAAGTCGTAATACTAACCCCTTACTACAGAGCACCTATGAGTAAGTCGTAATACTAACCCCTTACTACTGAGCACCTATGAGTAAGTCGTATTACTAACCCCTTACTACTGAGCACCCATGAGTAAGTCGTAATACTAACCCCTTACTACAGAGCACCAGCCAGTAAATCGTAATACTAACCCTTTACTACTGAGCACCTATGAGTAAGTCGTAATACTAACCCCTTACTACAGAGCACCTATGAGTAAGTCGTAATACTAACCCCTTACTACTGAGCACCTATGAGTAAGTCGTAATACTAACCCCTTACTACTGAGCACCCATGAGTAAGTCGTAATACTAACCCCTTACTACAGAGCACCAGCCAGTAAATCGTAATACTAACCCTTTACTACTGAGCACCTATGAGTAAGTCGTAATAATAATCCTTTACTACTGAGCACCTATGAGTAAGTCGTAATACTAACCCCTTACTACTGAGCACCTATGAGTAAGTCGTAATACTAATCCTTTACTACTGAGCACCTATGAGTAAGTCGTAATACCAACCCCTTACTACTGGGCACAAACGAGTAAGTCGTAATACTAACCCCTTAATACAGAGCACCAGCCAGTAAATCGTAATCAAACCCCTTACTACTGAGCACCAACGAGTAAGTCGTAATACTAACCCCTTACTACAGAGCACCAGCCAGTAAATCGTAATCAAACCCCTTACTACTGAGCACCAACGAGTAAGTCGTAATACTAACCCCTTACTACAGAGGACCAGCCAGTAAATCGTAATCAAACCCCTTACTACTGAGCACCAACGAGTAAGTCGTAATACTAACCCCTTACTACAGAGCACCAACGAGTAAGTCGTAATACCAACCCCTTACTACAGAGCACCAGCCAGTAAGTCGTAATCAAAACCCTTACTACTGTGCACCAAGGAGGAAAAGCCGTTACTTCCATTTTTAAAAAACTTTGGTTTGTCTCGAGACCTCTGGCACCCGAGTCGGACGCTCTACATCTACACCACTGAAGCGATCTGTGTGGGGAAACGAGAAATTACTCATAATCAAGTTATTCTTAGTCTACATTGCATTCAATTCACATCATAACTTTACTATACTATTACTTTAAAGAATACAATTATAGCATGTAACAACAAGAAATCATAACTTTACTATACTATTACTTTAAAGAATACAATTATAGCATGTAACAAGACATTATAACTTTACTATACTATTACTTTAAAGAGTACAACTCTAGCATGTAACAACAAGAAATCATAACTTTACTATACTATTACTTTAAAGAATACAATTATAGCATGTAACAAGATATCACAACTTTACTAACCTATTATTTTAAAGAATACAATTGTAGCATGTAACAAGACATTATAACTTTACTATACTATTACTTTAAAGAATACAATTGTAGCATGTAACAAGACATTATAACTTTACTATACTAATACTTTAAAGAATACAATTATAGCATGTAACAAAATATTATAACTTTACTATACTATTACTTTAAAGAATACAATTGTAGCATGTAACAAGACATCATAACATTACTAAACTATTACTTTAAAGAATACAATTATAACATGTAACAAGACATCATAACTTTACTATACTATTACTTTAAAGAATACAATTGTAGCATGTAACAAGACATCATAACTTTACTATACTATTACTTTAAGGAATACAATTATAGCATGTAACAACAAGACATCAAAACTTTACTATACTATTACTTTAAAGAATACAATTATAGCATGTAACAATACATTATAACTTTACTGTACTATTACTTTAAAGAATACAATTATAGCATGTAACAAGACATCATAACTTTACTATACTATTACTTTAAAGAATACAATTATAGCATGTAACAAGATATTACAACTTTACTATACTATTACTTTAAAGAATACAATTATAGCATGTAACAACAAGAAATCATAACTTTACTATACTATTACTTTAAAGAATACAATTATAGCATGTAACAAGACATTATAAATTTACTATACTATTACTTTAAAGAATACAATTATAGCATGTAACAAGATATCATAACTTTACTATACTATTACTTTAAAGAATACAATTATAGCATGTAACAAGACATTATAACTTTACTATACTATTACTTTAAAGAATACAATTATAGCATGTAACAAGACATCATAACTTTACTATACTATTACTTTAAAGAATACAATTGTAGCATGTAACAACAAGAAATCATAACTTTACTATACTATTACTTTAAAGAATACAATTATAGCATGTAACAAGACATTATATCTTTACTATACTATTACTTTAAAGAATACAATTATAGCATGTAACAAGATATCATAACTTTACTATACTATTACTTTAAAGAATACAATTGTAGCATGTAACAACAAGACATTAACACTTTACTATACTATTACTTTAAAGAATACAATTGTAGCATGTAACAAGACATTATAACTTTACTATACTATTACTTTAAAGAATACAATTATAGCATGTAACAACAAGAAATCACAACTTTACTATACTATTACTTTACAGAATACAATTGTAGCATGTAACAAGACATTATAACTTTACTATACTATTACTTTAAAGAATACAATTATAGCATGTGACAAGATATCATAACTTTACTATACTATTACTTTAAAGAATACAATTATAGCATGTAACAACAAGAAATCATAACTTTACTATACTATTACTTTAAAGAATACAATTGTAGCATGTAACAATACATTATACTTTTACTATACTATTACTTTAAAGAATACAATTATAGCATGTAACAAGATATCATAACTGTTCTATACTATTACTTTAAAGAATACAATTATAGCATGTAACAAGACATTATAACTTTACTATACTATTACTTTAAAGAATACAATTATAGCATGTAACAAGGCATCATAACTTTACTATACTATTACTTTAAAGAATACAATTGTAGCATGTAACAACAAGAAATTATAACTTTACTATACTATTACTTTAAAGAATACAATTGTAGCATGTAACAAGACATTATAACTTTACTATACTATTACTTTAAAGAATACAATTATAGCATGTAACAACAAGACATTATAACTTTACTATACTATTACTTTAAAGAATACAATTATAGCATGTAACAAGACATTATAACTTTACTATACTATTACTTTAAAGAATACAATTGTAGCATGTAACAAGACATTATAACTTTACTATACTATTACTTTAAAGAATACAATTATAGCATGTAACAACAAGACATTATAACTTTACTATACTATTACTTTAAAGAATACAATTATAGCATGTAACAAGACATTATAACTTTACTATACTATTACTTTAAAGAATACAATTGTAGCATGTAACAACAAGAAATTATAACTTTACTATACTATTACTTTAAAGAATACAATTGTAGCATGTAACAAGACATTATAACTTTACTATACTATTACTTTAAAGAATACAATTATAGCATGTAACAACAAGACATTACAACTTTACTATACTATTACTTTAAAGAATACAATTATAGCATGTAACAACAAGACATTACAACTTTACTATACTATTACTTTAAAGAATACAATTATAGCATGTAACAAGACATTATAACTTTACTATACTATTACTTTAAAGAATACAATTGTAGCATGTAACAACAAGACATTACAACTTTACTATACTATTACTTTAAAGAATACAATTATAGCATGTAACAACAAGACATTATAACTTTACTATACTATTACTTTAAAGAATACAATTATAGCATGTAACAACAAGACATTATAACTTTACTATACTAATACTTTAAAGAATACAATTATAGCATGTAACAAGGCATCATAACTTTACTATACTATTACTTTAAAGAATACAATTGTAGCATGTAACAACAAGAAATTATAACTTTACTATACTATTACTTTAAAGAATACAATTGTAGCATGTAACAAGACATTATAACTTTACTATACTATTACTTTAAAGAATACAATTATAGCATGTAACAACAAGACATTATAACTTTACTATACTATTACTTTAAAGAATACACTTGTAGCATGTAACAACAAGACATTAACACTTTACAATACTATTACTTTAAAGAATACAATTATAGCATGTAACAAGACATTATAACTTTACTATACTATTTCTTTAAAGAATACAATTATAGCAAGTAACAAGATATTATAACTTTACTATACTATTACTTTAAAGAATACAATTGTAGCATGTAACAAGACATTATAACTTTACTATACTATTACTTTAAAGAATACAATTATAGCAAGTAACAAGGCATCATAACTTTACTATACTATTACTTTAAAGAATACAATTGTAGCATGTAACAAGGCATCATAACTTTACTATACTAATACTTTAAAGAATACAATTATAGCATGTAACAACAAGACATTAACACTTTACTATACTATTACTTTAAAGATTACAATTATAGCATGTAACAAGACATTATAACTTTACTATACTATTACTTTAAAGAATACAATTATAGCATGTAACAAGGCATCATAACTTTACTATACTATTACTTTAAAGAATACAATTGTAGCATGTAACAAGGCATCATAACTTTACTATACTATTACTTTAAAGAATACAATTGTAGCATGTAACAACAAGAAATTATAACTTTACTATACTATTATTTTAAATAATACAATTGTAGCATGTAACAAGACATTATAACTTTACTATACTATTACTTTAAAGAATACAATTGTAGCATGTAACAAGACATCATAACTTTACTATACTATTACTTTAAAGAATACAATTATAGCATGTAACAAGACATTACAACTTTACTATACTATTACTTTAAAGAATACAATTATAGCATGTAACAACAAGACATTACAACTTTACTATACTATTACTTTAAAGAATACAATTATAGCATGTAACAACAAGACATTACAACTTTACTATACTATTACTTTAAAGAATACAATTATAGCATGTAACAAGACATTATAACTTTACTATACTATTACTTTAAAGAATACAATTGTAGCATGTAACAACAAGACATTACAACTTTACTATACTATTACTTTAAAGAATACAATTATAGCATGTAACAACAAGACATTATAACTTTACTATACTATTACTTTAAAGAATACAATTATAGCATGTAACAACAAGACATTATAACTTTACTATACTAATACTTTAAAGAATACAATTATAGCATGTAACAAGGCATCATAACTTTACTATACTATTACTTTAAAGAATACAATTGTAGCATGTAACAACAAGAAATTATAACTTTACTATACTATTACTTTAAAGAATACAATTGTAGCATGTAACAAGACATTATAACTTTACTATACTATTACTTTAAAGAATACAATTATAGCATGTAACAACAAGAAATCATAACTTTACTATACTATTACTTTAAAGAATACAATTATAGCATGTAACAAGAAATCATAACTTTACTATACTATTACTTTAAAGAATACAATTATAGCATGTAACAAGACATTATAACTTTACTATACTATTACTTTAAAGAATACAATTATAGCATGTAACAAGACATCATAACTTTACTATACTTATACTTTAAAGATTACATTTATAGCATGTAACAAGACATTCTAACTAAAAGTAGAGGGAGTTACGTCGTATCTGTAAATATTTCGCGATGCGTATTCCTTTTAGAATGTAATTACTCTGATATGCAAACGTAATAACTAGATAGCAGACAAACTAAAGTTATATTTCCTACCAAGATGTCAGTAGATCATCGTAAAAAGTGTAAGACGTACGCCAATTACCCAACTTTCGATGTCAAGGGAATTTGCCTGGCCTGTTTGTAGTTAAATATTAAATTAGTACAACAACCTCTTTGGAACGACAAATTTGTAGAAGGACAAACTATATAGTTCGACACCTCTGTAGTACAACAACCTCTTTAGAACGACACCTATGCAATACGACACCTATGTAGTACGACAATCTCTGAATAACGACAACCTCTGTAGAACGACAACCTTTGTAGGACGACACTATATGTAATACAACAATCTATGTAGAACGGTACCTCTGTAAAACGACAACCTATGTAAAACGACAATAAATGTAGTACGACAATCTCTGTAGAACGACAACCTCTGTAGAACGACAACCTTTGTAGGACGATAATAAATGTAGATTTACTTCTCTGTAGAACTACAACCTCTGTAGTACGACACCTATGTAGTACTACAACCTCTGAAGAACGACAACCTCTGTAGAACGACATCTTATGTAGGACGACATCTCTATAGTACGACACCTCTATAATACGACACCTCTATATTACGACACCTCTATAGTACGACACCTCTATATTACGACACCTCTATAGTACGACACCTATATAATACGACACCTCTATAGTACGACACCTCTATAATACGACACCTCTATATTACGACACCTCTATAGTACGACATCTCTATAATACGACACCTCTATAGTACGCCACCTCTATATTACCTCACCTCTATAGTACGACACCTCTATAATACGACACCTCTATATTACGACACCTCTATAGTACGACACCTCTATAGTACCTCAGCTCTATAGTACAACACCTCTATAGTACCTCACCTCTATAGTACGACACATATATAATACGACACCTCTATAGTACCTCACCTCTATATTACGACACCTCTATAGTACGACACCTCTATAATACGACACCTCTATAGTACCTCACCTCTATAGTACGACACCTCTATAGTACGACAACCTATGTATAACTACACCTTTATAGTACGACACATATGTATAACTACACATCTGTAGTACGACACCTCTGTATAACGAACACATATGTTGTACTACAAGCTACATTGTATGTAGTACGACGATTTCTGTAGAACGACACTTCTGTAGTGCAAACAACTCTCAGGAACTAACTACTATCAGAAACAAAAACCACTGTGGCACGAAAACCTCTGTAGAACTAGAATAGCAGTACAACTACAACTCTGTAATACGGAAATCTCTCATGAACGACAACCTCGGTACAGCTACATCTCTGTTGTACGAAAAGCTCTCAAGAACAACAACATCAAAACAACTAAAGAACTGTAGTACGAAAACCTCTCAGGAACGACAACATCGGTACAGCTACATCTCTGTTGTACGAAAACCTCTATAGAACAACAACGTTTTTAAAAACCTCAGTCCAAAATGTTCCATACTCTAACGAAAAGCCAATTAGCAAAAGGAAAAATATAGACAAGCGACGGGAACTTTCTAAGAACTTGATTAAAAGCATAATGGGTGATGGTGAAATTGCTCGGACCGATTTCTGTTTCCAACAATTTATTTAAAAAATTCATTTGTTTTGCCTAGATTCTTTGAAAGTTGTCTGCTGTACACTAATAGTATGAAGGAAAGGGTTGAAATAAAGATATATGGATTTTTTTTTCTTTTTTTCAGTCTAAGCATGTCAGCAGAATAAATGTTAAACTGCGAGAGAAGTGTTCTGGTTTTTGTTTTAAGACACTGGGCCTTGGAATATAACCTGACAGATTTACTACTGAGAGATTGTTCATTCAATTTTATTGTCTGGCTGATCAATTTTATATCCTTTTCCGAGATATATCTAGGCCTGATGGTCTCTCTGATCCATCTTGATAGTTTGTTTTGTCTACGTTTCCGGTCCATAGAAATCTCCTTATGTTAAAGGATCTTTTGTCAAAAACACTTTACCATAACGAGACGCCCCCTCCACACACCGATGTTTATCTTTTTCTTCGTCGAGTCCTGGTAGCTCAGTCGATAACGACGCGGGCAGTCAATCCAGGGGTTGTGAGTTCGAATCCCGGCTCGGCCAACTTTCTTTCCGACTTTTGACGAAAGTCATTGCGACATGCGTCATTCGTCTTCCACCAATGGGCTAAGTCCATGTGGAAAAGCAGCCAGTTGCTTGGAAAGATTGTTGTGTGGAGTACTGGTGTGAGAAAACCAGGAAACACATGAGTAGGTGAACTGGCCGCCGTGATATGACTGAGAAATTGTTAAAAAAAGGCGTTAAACCCCAATCAATCAATCAATTATCTTTTTCTTCACCAGTATCTAGACGAAAATATACGGTTGACAACTTAATGGTGTACAGTACAAACTGTTGTCATAATCAGAGATGACTGATCATTTCTGGCGTATCGAAGCTTTTGTAAACAAACATAGCTAGGTCTTCTCAAATATGACGGTAAATCCCACACGAAACACCTTAAAGATAACTGGTTCTTATCAAATATGACGGTAATTACGATAAAACACATCATTTTTCGGCATCACCGTATGTATAGGCGTAAATAAACCCATTGCACTATATAAAGGACCATAACACATTTTAGCCCTCCCGCGAGAAAATCAACATTTTGGACTCTGCGAAAAGTATTGACCGGATCATTCAAAGCATGCCGCGCAGGCTAATCCGGACAAACACTTTTCGCCTTCTTTGGATTTTCTGTTTCAAGAATCATTACTCTATACCTCTATCCCCCTCAGACGGAATGTATCGGCCCGGATTAGCCTGCGCGGACTGCGCAGGCTAATATGGGTCGATACATTACGCAGAATCCATAATGTTGGTTTTCTCGCGGGACGGCTCATTTCACAAAGGATTTAAACCAACGTGACATTTACTATCAAACAAGGCTTGTTTATTATGTGCACGCCACTTTCAATTGTTGTCAATAACTAAATGATATAACAACTTCAAAGTATCGACTAAAACCAGACATCAAGTAATAACACACAATAGTTGGTCGCGATAGAATGTCTTGGTTGATTGTTTGATTTTCGGTTTTATTCAACATTTGTTCAGTCATATCTCGGCGACTCGTTCACGTACCCATATGAGTCGCCCCACGAGAAAACCGACATTGTGAACTCTGCGTAAAGTATCGACCCGGATCAGCTAAAGTATGCCACGCAGGATATCCCGGACAGACACTTTTCGCCTCCTGCGAAAAGTATTGACCGGATCATTCAAAGCATGCCGCGCAGGCTAATCCGGACAAACACTTTTCGCTTTCTTTGGAGTTTCTGTTTCAAGAATCATTACTCTATACCTGTACCCTGAAGCGGAATGTGTCGGCCCGGATTAGCCTGCGCGGACTGCGCAGGCTAATCTGGGTCGATACATTACCCAGAGTCCATAATGTTGGTTTTCTCACAGGATGTCTCATTTCACAAAGGATTTAAGCCAACGTGACATTTACTATCAAACAAGGCTTGTTTATTATGTGCACGCCACTTTCAATTGCTGTCAATAACTAAATGGTATAACAACTTCAGAGTATTGACTAAAACCAGACATCAAGTAATAACACACAATGGTTGGTCTCCATAGAATATCCTGGTAGATTGTTTGATTGTCGGTTTATTTTTTTTTATGAAAATCAGTCATATCACTGCGACTCGTTCATGTACCCATATGAGCCTTCCCGCGAGAAAACCAACATTGTAGGCTCTGCGTAAAGTATCGACAAGGATCAGCCTAAACATGCCGCGCAGGCTTACCCGGACAGACACTTTTCGCCTCCTGTGGATTTCCTGTTTCTAGAAATCATTACTCTATACCTTTATCCATCTGAGGCGGAATGTGTCGGCCCGAATTGACCTGCGCGGACTGCCCAAGCTGATCTGGGTCGATACATTACACAGAGTACATGCTGTTGGCTTTCTAGCGGGACGGCTCATATATTTCCTGACTTCCTCACACCAGTACTTCATACAAAAGTATTTCGAAGCAATTGTCTGCTTTTGCAAATAATCTGTTATTCCATTGGTGAATGACAACTGAAAGCTGTCGCATTGACTGTGTGCCAGACAAATTAAGCGCTCGTGAACCCTTGCAATATTTAGGAGCATTAAACATATTACAAAGGATTTTAAACTCGTGAACTATTTACCAACCAACAATAACTCGTGTAATAATGTGCACACCAATTCCACTCGGGATCGAATTCCCATCATCAATAGTCCTCATGACAACTCTTCAATCAGTATCGACTTACGCGAGACTCCGCGTAATAAACCACGAGGTTTGATCTCGATAGAAACTCCTGATTGATAAATTGTGTGGGGATAAAAGTACTTTACAACATATCATATATCCGAGATCCTAGTTTAAGCCAC
Organism: Serripes groenlandicus; assembly: GCA_031761405.1. Taxonomy (NCBI): domain Eukaryota; kingdom Metazoa; phylum Mollusca; class Bivalvia; order Cardiida; family Cardiidae; genus Serripes; species Serripes groenlandicus. The sequence goes on from JASEVX010000011.1 coordinate 6,728,659, forward strand.
GCCCATCACTTAATCGATAAAATCTACCCGGACATTATGCATCACATGGCTTTTGATTGGCTAAAATACTGCATCTATTTTGCATATCGGATTTATAGATCCTTTAGTCATATAACGGCAGCCAATGCATCTACGCATGCATAACAAGGCTTACTTACATGTCGATATGCTGCTGAAATAACAAAAGGTACTTAATTGCTAAATCACGGTCTCAGAGGACGATATCAATTGGTGAACTATTTAAAAATACCAGGAATAATTTATTCAACCCTTTCCCACTTTCAGACACAATTTGACGCATCTTCAACAGACGGCATTACAACATTGTAGCAGAACGAAAAAAAAAACCCATATAATTTCTACAATGTTTTTCAACTCTTTTAAATCATTATCCTTTCATAAATAGAGGCGGCAGATGTGTTCTATGTTGAAAAAGGTTACAGTAATGATTATCTGATCACCAGTATATCATTATCACACGCATGGGGATAAATGATTAACCATAACCTTTTTTTTTAAATGTGTGAATAAAAATAAAATAAATCTTCACACGCGAAAACTAAAGACCCCCAACCTGTCAGTAAGTAATGATTCATAGTATGCCAAGTCACGCGAGAAAAATGATCTTGTAACGTACACAGGGTCCTTCGAGGTATTAAACAGCCACGAGTAACCATTCCAGCAAACTCATTAAACGCAGACATAAATGGAATTACTTTACTATGCGTATATTTAATCTGACGACACCGCATAAAATATTCTCATTTTTGTATCCAATGCAATCATACGATACAACCAATGCGGTTTAAAGTCGTGCATTATTGCATACGCAACTGTGATCTAAATTCGTGCATTATTACACACCCAAACGTGCTTTATTGCATACGCAAATGTGGTTTAAAGTCGTGCATTATTGCATACGATTATGTGGTTTAAAGTCGTACATTATTGCATACGCAACTGTGATTTAAAATCGTACATTATTGCATACGCAACTGTGATCTAAATTCGTGCATTATTACACACCCAAACGTGGTTTAAAGAAGTGCTTTATTGCATACGCAAATGTGGTTTAAAGTCGTGTATTATTGCATACGATTATGTGGTTTAAAGTTGTGCATTATTACACACCCTATTGTGGTTTAAAGTCGTACATTATTGCATACGCAGCTGTGGTTTAAAGTCGTACATTATTGCACACATTATTGTGGTTTAAAAACGTGCATTATTGCAAACCCAAACGTGGTTTAATGTAGTGCTTTATTGCATACGCAAATGTGGTTTAAAGTCGTGTATTATTGCACACACAAATGTGATTTAGATTCATGTATTATTGTACATACAAATGTGGTTTAAATTCGTGCATTATTGCACATTCAAATGTGGTTTTAAGTTGTACATTATTGCACTGACAAATGAGGTTTAAAGTTGTACATTATTGCACTCACACGTGCGGTTTAAAGTCGTGCATTATTGCATAGGAAAATGTGGTTTAAAGTCGTGTATTATTGCATACGTAAATGTGGTTTAAAATCGAGTATTATTGCATACGCAAATGCGGTGTTTTTACCATACACATGTTGTTTGAGGTTTTACATTATCGCTTACAAATATGGTTTAAAGTCGTACATTATTGCACTCACAAATGTGGTTTAAAGTCTTGCACTATTGCATAGGTAAATGCGGTTAAATGTTTTGCCCATACACATGTTGTTTGAGGTTTTACAGTATTGCACTCACAAATGTGGTTTAAAGTCTTGCACTATTGCACACATACACATCTGGTTTAAAGTCGTGAGTTATTGCACATAGATAAGGTTAAACATCGCACATTATTGCACATACAAATGAGGTAAAACATCGTACATTAGTGCACATACACACATGTGGTTAAGTTGTACAATAATGCGTACGCAAATGTTGTTTAAAGTTGTACTATAATGCATACGCGAATGTTGTTTAAAATCGACTCAGGAAGACCAAGCTTGATATACTGCCTTTTTTTAAATATATAAAACCATGACATAACAGAACTATTGTGACCATTATGATATACTACCTTTTCTATATAAAACCATGACATAACAGAACCATTGTGACCATTATGATATACTATCTTTTCTATATAAAACCAAGACATAACAGAACCATTGTGACCATTATGATATACTACCTTTCCTATATAAAACCATGACATAATAGAACCATTGTGACCATTATGATATACTGCCTTTTCTATATAAAACCATGACATAACAGAACCATTGTGACCATTATGATATACTACATTTCCTATATAAAACCATGACATAATAGAGCCATTGTGACCATTATGATATACTACCTTTTCTATATAAAACCATGACATAAAAGAACCACTGTGACCATTATGATATGATGTGGTATAATACAGAGGATCCGCGTAACACAGGGGGTAATCCAAAAGCCATTTCGGACATGAATGCCTCGTTACGATTTAACATTATATCAACTGTGAAATAGATAAAATAACAATTTATTCGTTGGGTTAATCGACACTTTATCGTCCAGTTGTGCTGACACACAGCTATCCGGATTCTGCTGATATTTATCGGCGAGTAGTTCATGGTATTTTGAAAGCAGAAACGCCTCTTTCCAACATACAACAATTCTGTAGAAGAAGAGTTTTTTTTATAATATTTAGACAATAGAACGAAATATAATATATAAATGAAAAGACAATTTTTTGATTGAGATGAAAACATTCTGGAAAAAAGAGAAGATGCCCGTAATGGTTAATTTCTCGTTTTGCCAGACTGCTTCCAAAAGTCGGCTGTTGCAAAGGCGTCAGAAAGCTTCGGTATGTGGAAAAGGTTTAAACATCGTTAGTTCACTGATTGGTCGTCGTTGAATGACAATCTGATCAGACATATTTATAGTATGAATAATCTATGATAACTTAAACCTGATGCCGCAATATAAATGGAACCGGTATCATCCATGCGTTTTAAACAAGTTCTAACATGTATTTATATTCCGAGTTCAGACGGTAGCGACGCGGGATGTTAATCCTTGGGTTGTGAGTTTGAACTCCAGCTCGGCCAAAATGATTTCCAAAGTTCGACAAAGTCAATGCGACAAGCGTCATTTGTCTCCCACAAATGGACTTGGAAAAAGACTATCGTGTGTGGTTTACTTGTGTGCGAAAGCAATGAAACGCATGGTTAGGTGAACTGACCGACGTGCTATTACTGAATAAATGGTGAACACGGCGTTAAACCCCAAATTATTGAACCATTACATATATATAGACTAATCTTTCTTGATCCAATTTATTTGTTGGACAATTTTTAAAAGAAATTCAAGACAACACTCTATGAAAATAGAGACATATTTAGTCTGTTGTGAACGCATTGCTTTTTAAGTTCGCGTTTGACAGGATGTGAAAAAGTTGCCTTCATTCTTGAACTGTAGTTTATATCTGGTACCAAACACATACAAATGGTACATTTATAGCAATATGTCCTTATAGACTGGCAATACCTTGTACCCAGTTCAAATGATACATTTAGAGCAATATGTCCTTATAGACTGGCATTACCTTGTACCCAGTTCAAATATCGATCGCTGTCCGCTTAGTTATACGTTTTAACCCGTTTAAAGTTTTAGTTCCGGGAAAACAATTCACCGGATACTAACGATAAGCATTTATAAAATCATTTGCAGAAGTGTGCGTGTAATTTGATCCGAAAGTACACTGTTCCTCCCGGGTGAGGAAGGTTGTGGGTTCTTTCCATTACGGGTCATACTAAAGACCGTTTCCTTCCATGGAGCTCGGGATTGTGCGGTTAGCATTACGTTTGACTCGCTAGTGTCAAATGGTATACATGTATTGGTAACGCCGTGATATGACTGAAACATTGTTGAAATCGGCATTAAAAACCAAAACCAGCATCTTACTTGAACGCCGATCAAACACAAATGGTTGATAACTTCATACGTATTAATCTCAATAAGTTGCGTTTCCGAGAAAAAACAGTATCTTCCTTGAACGCCGATCAAATACCAATGGCTGCTAACATTATACGTATAAATCTCAATAAGTTGTGTTTCCGAGAAAAACCAGTTATAGAATACTTGTATTTGTGATAAGCATTTTTAAAAGGAGATATTTAGGGGAGAGATTTATATAAGCTTGTATAGGCTCTATCTCATATCACTTGTTTTATATTGTAAATACTGCAATTTATAGAATAAATACTGTTTAAACCGAAAAGACCTGTCTATTCGAAAGCACACTGTAGTTTATGACTATTTGACAGACGATGGCGTTTCTAATCAAAATTGCACAGGCTGATGATAAGTATTGACATTCGCCATGAATGCCTTTTATTTATCAGTGTAGCTCACGTATCATTTCTTTGAAGAACACAACCATGAACGTGTATAGACCTCTTTGAATGACAATTAACGTTTTGTACATTCAATTAAAGGTCACCCGATTAACCTTCACTTAATGACAATATTGACTTTGTCACGCGTATTGATATATTTGTTTGTTACTAGAGTAAAATAAACATAAATGCAGTTATGCTGTTTGCATAAGAACCCATATTCATTACCTTTTAATAATGATCTCCTTTTGAACTCGCATCATAATGTTCCCTTGGAAATTCTTTGCTATTAGACAGTCAGGCACCGTGCTATCAGATACGTGTAACAAAATAGGTGTTATCTGACAAACGGTAACGTATGATACAAACCCGTTTATGTATTACGTGTATTGGACTTGTATCTTTTTTCTGATCTAACGTTCGCCTTATTGCATCTTTTTGCGCACGAATGCCCAAATAGTATTTGTATTGATTGATTGATTGATTGGAGTTTAACGCTGTATTCAACAATTTGTCAGTCATATCACGGCGGTCAGTTCAACTTTCCCATCTGTTTCTTGGCTTTCTCACACCAGTAGTCCAAACACCATTCTTTCCAAACAACTGGTTGCATTGATCTTAGCAGATTGCTCGAAAATGAACGACGCGTGTCGCGTTGACCTTTTATACATTTAGGACATGGAAAGACTGACTAAGCTTCCTGATCATCTTCCGAGACAAATGGATATCTTCCTAAGTTGTTTATAATTGATGGCGTTTCTTGAGTAAGTTAGAATATCGTGTGAAGTACATGTGCGGAAAAAACCTTGGTTAGTTGACCTGGTCTTTGTGATATACTGATATGAGCCGTCCCGCGAGAAAACCAACATTATGGCCTCTGCGTAATGTATCGACCCAGATCAGTCTGCGCAGTCTGTGCAGACTGATCTGAGCCGACACATTCCGCCTCAGGGGAATAGAGGTATAGAGTAATTATTCCTGAGACGGAAAATCCACAGAAGGCGAAAATTGTCTGTCCGGGTTAGCCTGCGCCGCATGCTTAGGCTGATCTGGGTCCACACTGTTGGTTTCTCGCGGGACGGCTCAATTATATTGTAGAAAGGGTTTTACTGTCCACCCAGTTTGTCTGATTGACATTAACAGTGGTAGTAATGCCGTTCCCTTCTTGGCATTATCATTAAAACTGACTCGCTGTTGTCAGAAAAACCAACTAGCTCAGTAGTACTGGTCACTTAGTAAGGACACAACGCAGGAGGGTAGCCAGTAACTTAGCAAGTACACAACGTAGGAGGGTAGCCAGTAACGTAGCAAGGAAACAACGTAGGAAGGTAGCCAGTAACGTAGCAATGAAACAACGTAGGAAGGTAGCCAGTAACGTAGCAAGGAAACAACGTAGGAAGGTAGCCAGTAACGTAGCAAATAAACAACGTAGGAAGGTAGCCAGTAACCAAGCAAGGAAACAACGTAGGAAGGTTTCCATTTGTCTGTGAAGAATATCATACGACGTGTCAGTAAAGATGCTGACCTCACAACCCTTAGCGCCAAGGGGAAAATGCAAATGATATCATGTGTTCTGCATCCGAGGCAGCCGCTCTAACACTTCACCATCGAGGGTGCCAGTTTCCGTATGAGGTTAGAAGGTATCCAATTGTCAATGAAGAATATCGAATGGAGTACTGGTGCCGGAAAGCCACTGGTTGCTGTGATATCCTGAGGGTTGTGGAGTTAGCATTACGACTGACTCAGGGTTGTGGAGTTAGCATTACGACTGACTCAGGGTTGTTGAGTTAGCATTACGACTGACTCAGGGTTTTTGAGTTAGCATTACGACTGACTCAGGGTTGTGGAGTTAGCATAACGACTGACTCAGGGTTGTTGAGTTAGCATTACGACTGACTCATGGATAAGGATTTTCCAGTGGAATGGTTCCATTTACCTTGGCGCTTCTCGTTATTTGTCTATTCACAACTATATCAGTCGGGAACCAATCTGTTGTCAATAAGATGAAAATTTTGGGAAGAAAAACAATTTGCTTATTACGAGTAAATTATAATTCGTAAAATTGAATACACGCATTACCAGTATGTCTCTATGGTATATTACCAGTACGTCTCTATGGTATATTACCAGTACGTCTCTATGGTATATTACCAGAACGTTTCTATGGTAGATTAACAGTACGTTTATATGGTATATTACCAGTACGTCTCTATGGTAGATTACCAGTACGTCTCTATGAAAGATTACCAGTAAGTATCTATGGTAGATTACCAGTAAGTATCTATGTTTGATTACCAGTACGTTTCCATGGTACATGTAGATTACCAGTAAGTTTCTACGATAGATTACCAGTACGTATCTACGGTAGATTACCAGTACGTTTCTATGGTAGATTACCAGATCGTCTCAATGGTAGATTACCACCCTTACGTTTCTATGGTAGATTACCATTACGTCTGGTCATTGATCCTGCCACCAGTCAGTCAGCCGTAATGTTAACCCTGTGACCCTGATAACAGAGGAGGGAAAGCCATTTCTACGATCTTAATGACAATGGTATGATCCGACCGGCGATCGAACCTGTAACCATGAACCCGGGGTGGGCACTCTTTCACTACAAATACGATACGGTAGCTATTTAACTAACAATCCTATTATTGCAATCTAAACATACGCTTCATCTAATAGTTTCAGTTCTCTTTCTTTTGCCTAAACTAAAAACGATCGATTAATTGAATTTGTTTAATCTTTAAACACTAGTAAATAGAAAGTTATATAATAACGATAATTTTATCTAAACCCTTCCCCACTTGCAGACTCATCTGTAGTATACGACTTTTGAAAACATTGTTGCAAATAGAGAAACTTAAATATTTTCACCTCTATTAAATAAGTTTGCATTTATTAAAAAGAGCTGTTCATGCTGAAGTGTTCATGTACCTATGTAGAAAAGGGTTTAATTGTACAAGAAGATCTAATGCATGCACTTTTCGCACAAAAAGAGACATCTTTTTGAAATAAGGTAAACTGATGAAAACCAGGTCAATAGTTGGAAATGTAGGTCACTATTAGGTATCAATGCAGCGCATCTGTTTAGTTAAATATTAATTACATCAGAATGTCCCATGTGGCCAATATCCTACAATCGGCCTTGCAGAATTCCACAGGAGTTCCATAATTCCTTTATATCCCATTTCCCAACTTACACACAAAGGCTTTCTGACGCCTCTGCAGCAGACGACATCTGAACACATTCATGGCTTGATCACTTTACAGAAATATTAGTCGTACTTTTCTGTTCCAAATCGCGAATATGATAATAACCTTCCATATTTGACCTCTCGGCGCATTAATTTCTAAGCATTTGTAAAACTTATCTTGGAGTACTAACGTCTTAAGCTTTTCACTTATGTTCCAACAAAATTATAATGATCTGTTGTGTGTGATCTTAACCGTTTAAACGTGATTGTGTTGAATCCATGTTGAACTATTTGTTGTTCCGCGCAGTCTCACCCTAAAATGCGTTGTATGTTTACAGCAATTGGCAGGCAGCCAACTCCGAAAAATGGTTTATCTACTATGACCAGGGGCTAAGCGCCAAAGACCAATGTTCTTATTTACTACTACAGAAGTTTGAGATCAACCTGCGCCTCAGCATTCTACAGTTGACTGGCGTTAACTCGTACTCGAGAAGGACATACAAAGTACTTTGAGTTTTCGACGTATTCGATTGATCCCTCTAGTTATGCTGAATACATTTGTTTATTTATAGTTTTCGAATTAATCCGTGTTCGAGTTATCATGGGTCCACTGCATTCGTACAAGTCTTATCAAAATATATTGAAAACATGTAAGACCGCCTCTCAATTATACAGGTTATACTATGAGTCGTCTCGCGAGAAAATCAACATTGTTGACTCTGCGTAAAGTATCGACCCTGATCAGCCTAAGCATGCCGCGCAATCTAACCCGGGAAGACACTTTTCGCCTCCTGTGGATTTTCTGTTTCAGGGATCATTACTCTATACCTCTATCCCCCTGAGACGGAATGTGTCGGCCCGGATCAGTCTGCGCGGACTGCGCAGGCTGATCGGGGCAGATACATTACGCAGAGGCCACACTATTGGTTTTCTCGCGGGATGGCTCAAGCAATGACTGTTTAAATGTAGGATAGCAAAGTTATCTTGACAATCTGTTCAATATTATAAAAGCAAAACGTTGTTTTGAATTTATATTTCTCAGTGGGATTCCTATTATAATATATGGCGTCCATTAGAACAATTGACATACATCATTGTCTGTCTATTAGACGTCATTTTGAATCTCCGAACAGTAAAGACTCTGATGGACATTTACACCAGAGTCTGGTCTGCTTTCGTGCAGTATGTACGAGCCGTCCCACGAGAAAACCAACATTGTGGACTCTGCGTAAAGTACCGACCCGGATCAGCCCTTAGCATGCCGCACAGGCTCACCCGGACAGACACGTTTCGCCTCCTGTGGATTTTCTGTTTCGGTAATCATTGCTATATACCTTTATCGCCCTGAGCTTAAATGTGTCGGCCCGGATTAGCATGTGCGGACTGCGTGGGCTTATCTGGGTCGACACAATACGCAGAGTCCATAGTGTTGTTTTTCTCGTGACGTTTCTAGACGTAATATTTGACATACACTCTATAATTAAGTGGCGCTTTGCCCAAACCAACCTTAAAGCAATTGCGTGCAGTGTTGATCCAGATTAGCCAGCATAACCATGCATTCTGATCAGACACTGCACTGTTCGGCAATCAGTCATAGAAAGTTACACGAAACTATTCTAATCCAATATAGATTTGTATGTGTACATATAACGCAAATGTGGGTTTTACAGGAACACCGATCACATTATAGTTCCACGGGTAATAATACAACATCCGAATACTGGGAAGCCCCTTTACCCCTTTATCGAATGACGTGTCACATGGAAATTGTAATTGGTGTGCGATATTTCAATCGCAAATATACATCTAAGGTTTCTCTGGAAAAGTTACAATTCGTCTAGACAGTTTTTGATTTCGGGAATCATTTCATCTAGTTATGCATCTAGGCTATATTCGACTTAAACAAAGATCATTAGATTGCGTAACGCGAAAAATCAAAACGACTTTGTTCGTTATCAAGCAAACCTTTTACTGGTCCCTACGGTTTCCAGATCACATGACAGCCGACCGAAAGGACTTACTAACAAGCCAATATTCAGACCAGGTTGCAGGTTGATATTCCATGCGTGTCATCTTGTCGTAAAAGCGTCCTCTTGATAACGATTGACAATGACAAAAAAAACCCGACTAAAACAGTATGCAATTACATGCTTCATTACCAATATAAAACAAGAGGGCCACGAGGCCCTGGATCGCTCACCTGAGAATGTGCATGTTAAGAATTAATAAGAGAAACCATGTTTTTAACGGATCATATCATCGAAATAATTTCAACAATCTAAGAAGAGGGTCACCCAAGGAATATTTGGGGGGAAATGTGGTCTCTAGAGTGTTAACAAGATTATTCTCCATATTGGCCTAGTGACCTACTTTTTGACCGGACATAAGCGATATACAACCTAAGTCTTGTATTTTAGCAATTTTTCTTTTTGCCACAATGTTTTCAAAAGTCGTTTGCTGCAGAGGCTTCAGAAAGCGGATGTATGTGGAATATAGTTAAGAAGTCCATATAAACTTCTCATACTTGAGTTCGTATTGGCGAATTCGAAAGCTAAAAACCAATTAATGGGAAATATAGTAAAGTGGTACCGGCCGCGTCTAGCGGTTTTGGAGTCTTATTGTCTCTCCCTAACGGGATCATACAAATGTTAATTGGAATAAAGTTCTAGCTTTTGTCTCAAAAGATGCATTTAGGATTTAACTAATTCTCGACCCAAATTTGATACTCTGATTGGTCTGTATGGATGCCAAGGAAAGATTAAAACATATACAATGGAGAAATGGATTGGACTGAAAGATCATAACTTATGTTTGATCCTCTCCAATAAAGATTGATTTACAGGAAGCACGATAAATATTTAACATGTTCTGAACATATCAGCTTAAATTAGCTTTGCAATTTATCACACAAGAAAAAGATACATAATAGCGAGTGGAGAGAGAGAGCAAGAGAGGGAGAAAGAGGGAGAAAGAGGGAGAGAGAGGGAGAACGAGATAGATATAAAGAGAGCAAATAGATAAAGGAGGGTGGTGCGCGTATGGGAGGTTAGTTAAGGTGTATGTCAATTATCCGTACCAAATAAAACATAACATAAAAAGATTCTTAAAGAGACGTTGCTGATTGTCAGAGTCGGTGTTAAGACTCTACATAAAATTGCTTTCGGAATGAGTTTTAACATTTCATATTTGAATTCAATGTTCTTTAAATAATGAGTTCGTAAAAAAACTTTTTTTCCCGGAACACTGGTCCGATATAATAATGCAATAGCCACGGTATTACAAAACACAGATCTAGTGTATTCGAGACCAATTGAGATCAGACCTTCGCCTTCAATTAGTCTGGGAAGGTTACGAACAATAAATGCCTTGTCTTACAGTAATGTATATATGGGAAGCCGTTTTGAATAATTTGGACGACATTTTTTCCATTCGAGTTAGGTTTGCAAACCGAGATCATGATCAAACGTCCCTTGTTTGAAACGAATCTCATTTCGATATACGAGATATCTGCCGACGAGAGCAATGAATCATTTAAAATTTCCAATAATTCTTGTTTTAATCAGGCTTGAAACTACACTGAATTGTAGGGTTTCAATCTTAAAATATTTCTGATAAAATACTTAGAAATGCTGAAATTTAAAAACGCGAAATTAGATTTATGATTACTGAAACAAGATGGTCCTAAATCGATCACCGGAGAGATAGTACATAAGCAAACTGCTAATAAAAGGGAAAAATCCGATCAAGAGTAGGAATGAACCGAAAATGAAACAGCTTATCAGTAAAGGAAATGTGTAATAAAACATAACATCTTTAATCAATTGGAAGGAGGACCACCACAGGAACATTCCTGTGAAGTTTGGTAGATATCAGTCCAATGTTTTGGGAGAAGATGTTGTTTGAATCTAATGTTAATTTTACCCTTTTCTGATGCCGCCTTGCAGATTTATTTTTCAACCAATCAATATGGCTTCAACAAATAATGTATAGTGTCACTATAGGAGTTGTTCTGCTAAACCATCTTGACACCTGAGAAGAACTTTATAAGAATTGAATTTGAAGTTTTGTCATTTTGCCCTTTTTATGATGCCGTCTGGTGGCCATGTTTTTTAAACAATCAACATGGCTTGAACAAATTGTGTAGAGTGTCACTCAAGGACCCTTTCTGTCATATTATCTGTGAATCAGGCAAGATGATTCAGAGAAGAAGAATTTCAAAGTTATGGCATTTTCTCCCTTTCTCATGCCGCAGCAACCAATGTTCTGTATATAATTTATATTTTTGAACAATTTTGAAAGATGATCCTATACTAAGATTCCTATTAAGTGTGTTTGAAATAAGTCTATTGTATAAGGAGAAGATGTCATTTGAAGCTAAAAGTTAATGTTACCCATCTTCTGATGCCACCTGTATGCCTTTCAACCAATTGCTATTGCTTGGAAAAAAGATATAGAGGGACACTGAAGAAACATTTCCATTCAATTATCTTAAAATCAGACAAGCGCTTTCTTAAGAATGGATTTTTAAAACTTTATCATTTTGCCCCATTTCTGATGCCACCTGGCTGCCATGTTTTTCAACCAATCATTATCGGTTGAACTTTTGTCTAGAGGGTCACCAAAGGAACATTTCTGTCAACTTATATTTGAATCCGACAAGGGTTTTCAGAGGAAAGTAATTTTAAAGATTGCCTATTTTTCTCCCGTTTAGGAGGAGAAGGAATTGTTTACGGACGACGGACTAGGGACGGAGAGTGATCGGCTCAGGTGATCTTAAAATACCAGTCTGCAAGGGATTCCAACTGGCAACCTTAAAACGAGAAGCCGACGCTCTAATACTACACTGTAGTCTTTTTTTTAAAATGCATACTTGTTTAGTTTGCATTGGTCATAGACGTTCTTAAAAGGCTCCAAACACTGTTTGTACATTAAACGAGATTCCGAACAGATCCTGCTTAATGATTTCTACTGCAGCCAAGTTTAAACATGGTTTTAATCGAAACAGCCTTTAGGAATACTTGTATGCATGCACCTAAATCTGTTTCTGTAAATGATACATTTCTTCTTTCATAAAATGAAATCGAAGGACAAGATTAAAGTCACATTCTGGTACGTAGCACATTCTCTTTCCAAGATGTATGCTCAAACAAACCCTAGTTTCTTTATGTTTTACAGCCCAGACAGGATTATATTCTAAATAGGGTAAGTTAAGTTCAAGGTCACGCTTATCTAATTTCTTGTTCACAGCAACAGACAATACTCACATCTCATTTAGTAATTATCGGTGAAATATTGTAAGGAAATATGCCAAAATATTTTACTTTGAAGTCAAATGTCAAGGTCAAGGTCACAGTAACATAATATCGTTACACACCCTCTTTTGAAGATGCATCTCGAAACAAAATATGAAAACGAGGTTCTATGAACAAGTTTAAAAGAGGATCCCATATGTACAATTCTGTGAATTCTGGTAAAAAGTGCCCAGTGGATTAGGATGAGATGTCAGTTGAAGCTAACAGTCCAATTTACCGCTTTTCACATGCGACCTAGTTGCTATGACTTTAATTACATCAATAAGACTTAAACATATATAGAGGATCACTGAATGAACATTTCTGCTTAATTATCTTGAAATCAGACAAGAAATTTCATAAGAATTCAATTCAACTCAATTCAATTTTATTCGGCAAAATCAGCATTTACAGGCCTTTGGCCAATATAAATTTTAACAATGACAAATATGACAAAAGAAACACGAAAACATACAAAACATACAAACAATATTTACGTACAAACATTTTGATAAGACTGATAATTCATTTCATGATCACATATTACAACCTGGTATAATGTTAACTGGCAGTATATCATGTTGCAATAGCATTCTGTTTAGTTTCATTACGAAGATTAAATGCATCTCGTAAATACTTGGCAATTTTAAATATCATTTTGTTCTGATTTGAAGACATCATATTGACGAAAAGTTGAACATTCGGCCATGGTAATTTTCCAAAATAATGAGTTCGTAGAGAAGACTGAGAGGGACAGCAAATACGGTTGACGCCGAATATATAATTTTCTCATCGATCAGCATTGTATAATCTTCGAAGGTCTGTTAACGCGTGATGCCAAATAGTTATGCCAAAGCCTTGATTTACGAAAACCAATCAGAGAACATTTGCGAACAGTTTGGACCTAGATCAACGTACGCATCTGCACAGATCGATCTGCCCTGTCTCTTCAATGTTTGCAAATTCGTCACGGAAAGTTTCAATATACTTACGGGTGAAATTGCCAACTTGGATCAGATTGCATTGTTTAAGACGCAGCTCTTTATGTAAAGTTGACATAATTACGGATAGGTCTCGGTACACGTAGACATTATACCGCCGCGGTACACGTAGACATTATACCGCCGCGGTACACGTAGACATTATACCGCCGCGGTACACGTAGACATTATACCGCCGCGGTACACGTAGACATTATACCGCCGCGGTACACGTAGACATTATACCGCCGCGGTACACGTAGACATTATACCGCCGCGGTACACGTAGACATTATACCGCCGCGGTACACGTAGACATTATACCGCCGCGGTACACGTAGACATTATACCGCCGCGGTACACGTAGACATTATACCGCCGCGGTACACGTAGACATTATACCGCCGCGGTATATTGGTGAAGCGTCCGTCTCGGGTGCAGCAGGTCGTTGGTCCGATCACAAGTCGGGTCATATAAAATACTTTAATAATGGCTGCCCTCCTTTGCGCTCAGGGTTGCGGGGTAAGCATCAGGACTGACTGACTAGCTGCTGTCAGCAGGAAAGATAGACCGGTAGTATTGGTTACTTACCAAGAAAACGCCGTGATATAACTATAAATAAATTGTCTTTTGTGAACAGTATATATCAAGATATACACTATTCAAGCATTGCTTACATATGCTTACATTAAAACATGGTGTACACTGTATATTCTGATCAGACTGAATAGGTGGACACGATGATCAGAACATACACTGTTCGGAAAATTGTACCTTTTCTCAAACACTTGCTCATTATTGTACATTTGAAACTTTAAAGCCAACATGTATCAAATACTCATTTCTCTCTCTCAAATCCACATTTTATGAAATAGCCCGTTTACATGCTCAAATCCACATTCTATGAAATACCCATCTCCATGCTCAAATCCACATTTTATGAAACACCCTATCTACATACATTTTATGAAATACCCTATCCACATGCTCAATTCCACATTCTATGAAATACCCCATCAACATGCTCAAATCCACATTCTATGAAATACCCCATCTACATGCTCAAATCCACATTCTATGAAATATCCCATCTACATGCTCAAATCCACATTCTATGAAATATCCCATCTACTTGGTCAAATCCACATTCTATGAAACACCCCATCTACTTGCTCAAATCCACATTCTATGAAATACCCACATCTACATGCTCAAATCCACATTTTATGAATACCCTATCTACATGCTCAAATCCACATTATACATGCTGTATAACTCGCGTTAATTTTCTACTGTTTTTGAAACATCTGCTTTCTCTGAAAGAAAAATGTATACCGAAAAAACGAACAAACTGATATGGCAAATATACGTCGATAACATGAGCAGTTTCTTATCCCACGCAGTTTTCCACTTTGTTTTAGTCGTATCATCCAGCGATGTTTCGTTCTAATACGAGTGAACTATAAAAAATACATCTACCGTAACAATAGATAATTGAGCCGTTCCATGAATAAATCAACACTATGGACTCTGCGTAATGTATCGACTCAGAACATCCTGCGCAATCCGCGCAGGCTAATCCGGGCCAACACATTTCGTCTCAGGGGTATAGATGTATAGAATAATGATTCCTGAAACAGAAAATCCACAGGAGGCGAAACCTGTCTGTCCGAGTTAGCCTGCGCGGCATGCTTAGGCTGATCCGGGTCGATGCTTTACGCAGAGTCAACAATTTTGGTTTTCTCGTGGAACGGCTCATATATATATATATATATATACAATGCTCAGCCACTGCAAATCTAATGCATCAACAAAACGCATTAAATCTGGAGAATACCGGCAGCTCTTTAGAAACCTTAAATTTACATCAACAAAACGCATTAAATCTGGAGAGAACGCGTTTGTTGCTAGGGGAACCATTGTGTAATTGTTGCACAAATCTTACAGAAGTTTTATATTCATTATTCCGATGGAATTAAGAGTTTATAGTGGTGTTTTACGCCGCTGTCAACAATTGTTCAGTTATATAACGGCGTTTCCTGGATAAGCTAAGAGTATATCTGGTCCTTTTGTCGAAATGCTAACACTACAATTAGAAGGAAATCCATTACAACCATTATTTAAGCCTTGAGTATGACGTGACGTCTCGCATCGAGTCGGCCGCTCTAACACTACACTACCGATGCAGTTTAACCCTTTCCCTCGTACGACAATTATGCAGCAGACGACTTTGAACATATTTTGTCAAAAAGTAGAAAATCTCTATAATTGAATGGGTAACCTATGACAAAAAGTGGAAAACATTGTGGCAAAAGGAGAAATTGCACGTTCTGTGCAATTTCTTCTTTTGTCACTATGTTTTCAAAAAGCCGTCTGCTGCAGAGGCGTCAAAAAGCGTCTATATGAGGGAAAGGGTTAAGAGTTAGTCAGTTTTTCTCTCATTTCGACAGCACCTGACCCTTTTGGGGACTAGATTCCATTTGAAATGTTTTGACCAGCGTAGATACAGATCAACATGCGCCTCTATGGGGATCTGGCTTTGCTCCCACCGATTTGAACAATTACTCTATAGGAATGTGGATAATGTTTATGACAGACAAAATGTGGATGATATTTAAAATTATTCAAATCAATCGTAATTGCTAAGACTTTGGAAAATGCGTTAAACACCAGTTAAATAAATCACCACGGGAAAAACCATCAAAATTGTATTCGCATTACATTAATGTGTATCATAAATTACATAAACTAAGACAAATGTTTTATTAACACATTCTTTGTAAGGTATGAGGGAGCATGGCCACGTTTTTTTGCATCACGTGGCTTTAAACCCTTATTTCGCTCAGTTTCTGCAAAGGGTCTCATAACCGCGTATGTTTAACATATCTACATGTCTATGTCACATCTATGGTAGGGTTATTTCTACATTAGCCACCCCTAGCGAGAAAACCAATAATATGGCATCTGCGTAATGTATCGACACAGATCAGCCTGCGCAGTCCGCGCAGACTGATCCGGGCCGACACATTCCGTCTCAGGGGGTATAAAGGTATAGAATAATGATTCTGTCTCAGGGGGTATAAAGGTATAGAATAATGATTCCTGAAACAGAAAATCCACAGGAGGCGAAACGTGTCTATCCGGGTAAGCCTAAGCGGCATGCTTAGGCTGATCCGGGTTGATACTTAATGCAGATTCCACAATGTTGATTTTCTCGCGGGACGGCTCGCATATTGATATACGAGGTGCGAACATTGTTTATTGAATGGGGGGGGTTAAACGCAATATTCAGCAATTGTCAGTCATATTACGACAGCTTGTTTACATAACCATGTGTTTACTGACTTTCTCACACCAGTTCTGAACACAACAGTCCTTCCAAGCAACTGTCTGCTCTGTCCACATAGAACGTTAGCCACTTGGTCGAAGACGAATGACGCTAGTTGCATTTAATGGTATCAAATGTTGGCCGAGCTGGAGCTCGAACTCACAATCCCTATATTATTGTTATATAACATATATATATTGGCTAACAGTTTTCTTTTTCCACGATGTTTTCAAACTAAATTGTCCTGCAAATGAAACCAAAGTTATCTATATCTGGAAACGGTTACATTCAAAATGAAAACAGAAAATTATACTCGTTTACGTTTTGGAAAGATAATCAAATCAATTTGATAGAAATTTAAATAAATTATAAATATCATAACCATACGTCACTCTTGTACATATAATGAATTGTATATATGTTATATTATGGGCCGGTGGCCTCTATACTTGAATACATACATGATACTATGTACAACCCACGTGAAGACTAATCGTGATCTGTATAGTTCTCAATTTCGGTTTTAGATATTGTGGTTTAAAGTTATGTTTAAAGTCACGTACATCAGTTTAAAGTTGTGTTTAAAGTCAACGTACATCAGTTTAAAGTCACGTACATCAGTTTAAAGTCACGTACACCAGTTTAAAGTCACGTACATCAGTTTAAAGTCACGTACATCAGTTTAAAGTCACGTACACCGGCTGAAAGTCACGTTCATCAGTTTAAAGTTGTGTTTAAAGTCACGTACATCAGTTTAAAGTTACGTACATCAGTTTAAAGTCACGTACACCAGCTGAAAGTCACGTTTATCAGTTTAAAGTTGTGTTTAAAGTCACGTACATCAGTTTAAAGTCACGTTCATCAGTTTAAAGTCACGTACATCAGTTTAAAGTCACGTACATCAGTTTAAAGTCACGTACACCAGCTGAAAGTCACGTACATCAGTTTAAAGTCACGTACACCAGCTGAAAGTCACGTTCATCAGTTTAAAATTGTGTTTAAAGTCACGTACATCAGTTTAGAGTTGTGTTTAAAGTCACGTATATCAGTTTAAAGTCACGTTCATCAGTTTAAAGTCACGTACATCAGTTTAAAGTTGTGTTTAAAGTCACGTTCATCAGTTTAAAAATGCGATTAAAGTCATGTTCATCAGTTTAAAGTCACGTTCATCAGTTTAAATCACGTACATCAGTTTAAACATGGGATTAAAGTCACGTTCATCAGTTTAAAGTCACGTACATCAGTTTAAAGTTGTGTTTAAAGTCACGTTTATCAATTTTAAGTTGTGTTTAAAGTCACGCACATCAGTACAAATAAATGGTAATTGATTTCGGGAAACTTTTCTCTCAGAACTGTCCTTACATTTCGGCGAACGAGCCAATCTGCATAATTCTTACATCTTCCTTGTTTTTGATTCATGACATGTCATTATCAATTCATACAGTATGTATTTGTCTCTTAGACATATATATAATCATACCTCTTGGTTTGGATGTACTGTAAATAGGCCATTTCCACTCTATTTAAAACGTGCTCGACTTTTGGTCTGATTTGCTTTTTTTGTTTGAATGCATTTTAGGTCTGAATTTCTTTGTTTGTTTGAATGCATTTTAGGTCTGAATTTCTTTGTTTGTTTGAATGCATTTTAGGTCTGAATTTCTTTGTTTGTTTGAATGCATTTTAGGTCTGAATTTCTTTGTTTGTTTGAATGCATTTTAGGTCTGACTTTCTTTTGTTTGTTTGAATGTATTTGAGTTCTGAATTTCTTTGTTTGTTTGAATGCATTTTAACACCGCATTCAGTTTAGTTCAGTCATATGACAACGTCTGGTTGACATATAACATTGTACCAAGTCATGGATTTTTTATTTGTTGGAATTTTAAAAAAATCAAAAGAATAATTATGTCAAGTGTAAATAGTCCCCAAAGTTAATCACACATTCAAGAACTAGTTTTATTTATTATTTATTTATAAAAAGCGAACATTTAAGACCATGATTAGACTGCCCGAATGAGCAGCTTCAATTTGACCAATATATTACGCAGACGTTTTTCTTGTATGGTGTTTTACGCTGTTTTCAACAGTTGTTCAGTTTATATATAATGGCGTTTCCTGGATAAGTTACCAGTATAGCTGGTCCTTTTATCCCGGCACCAACGAGTTTGTCCTAATGCTAAACCGACAATCCTGAGCGCCGATGCGGAAAAGCCTTGCTCAAATGTCTTAAGTATTTGGTATGAAGTTACCGCGCCAGCGATCCTCTAATAAGCGGACGCTTTACCACTACACCACTGGGGCATTCTTTCGCATATGTGCTGTCCCGCGAAAAAAACCACATTGTGGACTTTCGTAAAGTAGCGACCCGGATCGGCCTAAGCATACGGCTTACCCGAATAGACACTTTTCGCCTCCTGTGGATTGTGTGTTTCAGGAATCATTAGTATAAACCTCTTTCCCCCTGAGACGGAATGTGTCGGTTCGGATCAGTCTGCGCGGACTGTGCAGGTTGAGCTGGGTCGATACAATACACAGAGGCTACAATGTTGGTTTTCCCGCGTTACGGCTCATACGGCTCATTGATTGATTGATTGATTGATTGATTGATTGATTGATTGATTGATTGATTGATTGATTGGGGTTAAACGCCGTTTATTAACAATTTCTCAGTTATATCACGGCGGCCAGTTTACCTACTCATGCATTTCCTGGTTTTCTCACACCAGTACTCCACACAACAATCTTCCCAAGCAACTGGCTGCTTTTCCACATAGACTTAGCCCATTGGTGGAAGACGAATGACGCATGTCGCATTGACTTTTGTCAATCCTCAGAAAGAAAGTTGGCCGAGCCGGGATTCGAACTCACGACCCCTGGATTGACAGCCCGCGTCGCTACCGACTGAGCTACCGGGGCTTGGCCGGCTCATTGTGTATGGCGCCATATTACATGTAGACGGACAGTGGCGAGTCTGGCTAGACTGACTCGCCACACCGGACCCCAGTAGCTCAGTCGGTAGCGACGCGGCTAGTCAATACAGGGGTTGTAGTTCGAACCCCAGCTCGGCCAACATTCTGTTCGACGTTTGACAAAAGTTGTACACTGTAGTACGAACTCCAGCTCGGCTAACGTTTTTTCCAACGTTTAATTTATTTATTTTACATCGATTGCGAAACAAGCTTTCAGTTTATATTCATCACGCTCGATGTCTGCTTTTTGGAGACTTAACCAGTACTCGCACCGTTCGTGTGGACAACAAACCAAGGTTAGAACCGGCTCATCACTGGATTCGAGCCCGGGATATCTGGTACGAGAAGCCGATGCTCTACCTCTGCACCACTGTCTTCCACGTTGGACAAAAGTCTTTGTGACAAGCGTCGTTCATCTCTCACCCATGGGATAACAGTCTATGTGGAAAAGCAGCCAGTTGCTTAGAAATACTATTGTATGTAGTACTGGTGTGATAAAGCCAGGACACACATGATTATGTGAACTGGCCGCCGCGATTAGACAGAAAAATTGTTGAAAACGGCGTTAAATCTCAATAAAACAATACGGTTCTCACAGGCAAAAAGCCCCGAATAGAAAGACGTGGGAATCGAATTTTATGAATAACCGGAAAATAGATATCTTTCGCTATATTATCAATCGAACTATCTCGTATAGGCTGTGCCAACCGTAATACAGTCGGGCCAACCTAAATTGGCTTATAATCAACACGTACCCTTCAATCAACACGTGTTCTGTTACTTTTCCTCTTTTCCTAGCGCGTAATCAATAAAGAAAATATTTTTCTAAGCATTAACAGAAACTTAAACTCACACTATATTGGCATGAGACTGAATAATTGAGAGAAAACATTTAACATTATCTAGATTTGCATAACAGCACACATCTCTAGAGTTTAAAAATACTCGCAGGTGCCCAAACTAAGTCGATGTTTTCAAAATATTAGCCATCCCGCGAGAAAACCAACTTTTTTTGTGCGTAAATATCGACCTGGATCAGCCTAAGCATGTCGCACAGGCTTACCCGGGTAGACACTTTTCACCTTCTGTGGATTTTCTGTTTCAGGAATCATAACTCTATACCTATATCCCCCTGGGACTGAATGTGTCGGCCCGGATTTCTTGCGGGACGGTTCATATAATAATGCATGATGATTGCGTGACTTTTCCAAGCACTTGCCTGATACAGACGACTTTTTACGTCTTTTCAACAGACGACCTTTTTTAAAAAACAAAATGCTAACAAAAGAGCAAGTTCGTTTTTCCGAAAATGTTTTCAACTCTGTTTCATAATGACCACGCACTTGATTGAGATAACACTCAAGAAACATTGTACCATGGACATATACCTAATTATCTACGTCCCTGATTTTCCCATTTATTCTAGCAATAGCCCTCCAGTCATAATGCTTACAACACAAGCCTGAGCGTCAAGGAGGGGAATTATTTATTTATTTATTGGGGTTTTACGCCGCTTTCCACATTATTTCAGTGACAGTTCACTTATCCATGATCCCTGGGTAAACAAACCAGTACTAGGCTAGAAAATGTGCCTTACCCAAAGGGCACTCCACCATGTCCGAGGTGCCGCGACTGGGGATCGAACACGGGACACCCGGTTTCAAAATCCCCGACGCTAACCACTCGACCACAGCGTATTTCACAATGAGGGAAAGCCATTACTACCAATTTAAATGTATTTATGACCCGGTCGGGAATAATCGAACCCGCGACCTCCCGAACCCTAGGCGAACGCTCTAACACTACACCACCTATGCAGTTTAGAGTATTGATGCATAAGTAGCGAACACTGTAAACACAGATTAGTCTGTATGTACGTGCAAGCTGATCTTGGTTTAAACTGTTTGTAATTGTAGTTTAAAGGCATACCAGCGCTTAAAAAAGTGTGGGATTTTATTCTTTTTAAGCGCTAGTATGCCTTTAAAGTAATATATTTCGGCAAAGGTAAATGTTATGTAAAGTCATGCATTACGGCACATATATGTGTAGTTTAAAGTCATGCATTACGGCAATACCATTGAAACCAGATCTAAATTTCGAACGCTCATATATAGATCTGATATATGCCCCATAAAGGTCGGCTCAGATTAACCTTTACGCAATCCAATCAAAGTGTCGCTTACAAACTCGTTCGGTATTAAACATGTAAGATAACACATACTTAACGAGATAGAGAAGCGGAGGTTATCGAGTTTTCCAAGTGTATAGAGCCGAGTGTTGGTTGTATCGTGCGATTTCATTGGACAAAAATACCGGGACCACCTACAATGCGGTGTCGTCAGATCGAATATGTTGTCCAATCAAAACCAGGGAGACATTAGCCTCTACCCGTTGACATATATATGAGATCGTCACACGAGAAAACCAACATTATGAACTCTCCGTAATGTATACACCAAGATCAACCTGCGCAATCCGCGTAGGCTAATCCGGGCCGACACAATCCGTCTCAGGGGGATAGAGGTATAGAGTAATGATTCCTGAAACAGAAAATCCACATGAGGCGAAAAGTGTCTGTCTGGGTTAGCCTGAGCGGCATGCTTAGACTGATCCGGGTCCATACGCAGAGTCGACAATGTTAGTTTTCTCTTGGAACGGCTAAAGGAATCAGTTTATAAGTCAGGTGCCTGATGAGAGAAGTATTTTTTGCTTATTGTCACAATGTTTTTTTAAAAATTGATGTAACTTGATCTTGATAAAAACATGTGTAATATTTGGGTGGTGTTCTGTGAAAACCAAACTTAACGTGTTTATTACGGGATTTAATAAGAGGTGCCTGCGCATCTATATTTAAGATAGAAATGGATACTGCATAACACAAGTTGATTGAAACCTTCTATTACTCATTGGCGAACAGTGCAGATCCTTATCAGACTGGCACCGAATTTTACATAAATGTTCAAAAAGGACTAAAATATATTTAAAATAATTATATCAATTAGTACAATTGAAAGAAAGAGAAAATCTGCATCTTGAACCGTTTGAAATGAAGCGATCGGATGTTTTTAAATACCTTAATAAAGCAGGATAATTTTTAGCTCCTTCTTATTTCAATGTAACTTTGGGTGCCCAACAAATCTTAAAAATGACCAAAATGTAAAAATCATAGAATCATATTAAAAATATCATATTAAAGACCAAAGATTGTCCTAACATAATCGTTTGAAATGGAAAGATCCATTGATTAACTAATTCGTGGGAGCAATTTAACTTTTATTTCCCTCTATAACTCGATTGGAGCTTTCGAGACACCGAAATTCCCCAAAGTTGGCAATATATTAATATTGCCAACTTTGGGGAATTTCGGTTGCGGTTTATAATAAAATGTGTTTTTTTTTTAAAAAATAAATATATATGGTTTTAATAGATTCTTTCTGGGGATAAATAAAAGTATATGAATAGTTAACTGAATGTTCTCACTTTTTCCTACACTATTATATATCATTAGAGAAAAAACGATAATTCGCACATTGTGTTCGCAAAAAAATGTATGAAAAGATATATAAATACTTATGATGAGTTGTGCTATATCTATTATACGATAACTCCTATCTCTGGAACATTACTCGTTAACAAACACGATAAAAAAGAGATTTTCGTCAAAGCCTTAAATATCAAATATCAAAGTTACACTTCTAGAATAATATGAATATTTTCCTTCTGTCACAATGTTTTCAAAGAAGCGTCAGAATGGGAAAGGTATAACTAATATATTATTTTTCCGCCATGAAGACGAGCTTAACTTAACAGAATATAAGGTACAATAATATAAACAGAACTGAGAACAGAACCAAACAAGCAAAAATCTACAAAGGACAAAAATACACATGTATACGCACAATAAGGTTTTCCCGCCCTGAAACGACATGGGTCACAGGCATATAACCTAGCGAATAACGGCCCTTATCGTGCCCGGGGCATGAGGATCACATCCCGAGACACTAGTTTCTGCTAGCCCCCCTATACCTGTAGTGCAATTATTAGACTCTACCGGATTAGATTTACTCGGACAAACAGAGGTCCAATAAAGACACAGCAGGGAATTGAGAATTGAGACTTTGCTAATCTCGAGCAAAATCTGCCTCTCCGGCATAAGGATACAAACATAATGACATATCTATCGAATCGGGTAATGAGCTGAATGCGAACCTTTTACAGTGAAAGAATCATATGACCCGTTCCACGATTAAACAAACACTGTGGACTCTGCGTAAAGTATCGACCCGGAGCAGCCTAAGCATGCCGCGCAATCTAACCCGGACAGACACTTTTCGTCTCCTGTAGATTTTCTGTTTCAGGAATTAATGCTCTATACCTCTATTCCTCTGGGACGGAATGTATTAGCCCGTACTAGCCTGCGCGGATGATCTGGGTCGATACATTACGCCTTATGATCACATCCCGAGACACCAGTTTCTGCTAGCCCCCTATACCTGTAGTGCAATTAATAGACGGTACCGGATTAGATTTACTCGGAGAAACAGAGGTCCAATAAAGACACAGCAGTGAATTGAGAATTGAGACTTTGCTTAATCTCGAGCAAAATCTGCCTTTAACCCTTTCCCTCATACGACAATTCTGCAGCAGACGGCTTTGAACATATTTTGTCAAAAAATAGAAAATCTCAATAATTGTATGGATAACCTACGACTAAAAGTGGAAAACATTGTGGCAAAAGAAGAAATTGCTCGTTTTGATAATAGCCAAAGGATACAAACAAAAAGACATATCTATCGAATCGGGTAACGAGTTGAATGCGAACCTTTTACAGTGAAAGAATCATATGACCCGTTCCACGAGAAAATCAACATTGTGGACTCTGCGTAAAGTATCGACCCGGATCAGCCTAAGCATGCCGCGCAATCTAACCCGGAGAGACACTTTTTTCGCTTCCTGTAGATTTTCTGTTTCAGGAATCAATGCACTATACCTCTATTCCTCTGGGACGGAATGTATTAGCCCGTAATAGCCTGCGCGATTTGTGCAGGCTGATCTGGGTAGATACATTACGCAGATTCATTAAGGTTTTTTTTTTCGTTGAATGGCTCATATATATATATACACATACAGTAATTGGAAGTAATACATCCTTGACGCGAAAACGAATGGCAATGAAAGGTGAGTGAAGGTATTGATTGGTTGCTGGGTAGTTGAAAGTGAGAGTAAGTGTGTGAGTTGTGATTTAGTATCTGAATGAATTGAATAAATAAGTGAATGAGTGTATGATTGAATGCATGCTCGAATGAGTGACTTAGTGAATAAATGAATGAATGAATAAATGATTGAAGGTTGGCTTAATTATGAATGAATGAGGGTGTGTGAATGCATGAAATGACAGGTCAAAGCATTATAAATAAATAAACAATTTCCAAAACTTACTCAAATTAGATACATCAATCAATAAAAGCTTAAATGATTTATTTCATTGTTGTCCAATATGTTACGCAATCCAAATAATAATCCAACATGTTAAAGAAATAAACATAAATGTCATATATTACTTCGTCACAACTTGTTTTATACTATTAAATAATCTCTCCGCACTTCTAAAAAAACCAAACACCAAACAACGCGTCATCAAATGGCCAAGGTTTCAGTTTTAGGATTGCATGTCATCTATTACTTCGTCGCAACTTGTTTTATACTATTAAACAATCTCTCGCCACTTCTCAAAAAGACAAACACAAAACAACGCGTCATCAAATGGCCAAGGTATCAGTTTTAGGATTGCAGCTGGATAAATGTAGAATTTTGCCAAAAATCCATATTAGGTTTTCCCATTATACTATATTGTTACTCTAAACTGGAAATAATATGGAACTGCCAGTGAAGTTTGAACTTATTGATTTTACATCGATAAAACGGGCTTCCAGCTTATATTGATCACCCTTTATGTCTGCGAATTCACCAGCCACGTGCCGTTTGCGTGGATAATCCCAAAGGTATGATACACTCATCATGTACTTCGAATTGCAAATGAGGTAAAGGAATATGCTATTCTAAAAATAATCAGAGATTTTGGAGAGAATTTAGAGAGATTTTCGTTCATGATTTATCTGTTTCTCAATAAGATATGAGCCGCCCCGCGAGAAAACCAACATTATGGCCTCTGCGTAATGTATCGATCCAGATCAGCCTGCGCAGTCCGCGCAGACTGATCCGGGCCGACACATTCCGTCTCAGGGGGATAGAGGTATAGAGTAATGATTCCTGAAACAGAAATTCGACAGAAAGCGTAAAGTGTGAGTCCGGGTAAGCCTGCGCGGCATGCTTAGGCTGATCCGGATCGATACTTTACGCAGACTTCACAATGTTGGTTTTCTCGCGGAACGGCTGATATATTGGTGCCAACACTTGAATTACCATTCGGAATTGCATGAAGAACATATGGCACTGGTCGGTATCATTTAACGAATACCATGTTTGAACACTTCTGCCCTGATAGGCAAAACATAACATCGTGGACAACATCACTTATTACGGTTACAATACACCAACAAAATCTTTCTTTGTTTCCATGTAAATCGACCAGTTTCAGTCCTCAATTGTCACACTTTTTAAGCGTTTCTCATGTAGAACACCATATATCATTGAAAAGAGTTACCTCCTAGCTTTAAAACAATCCAAAGAAAATGTGGTGTCATGCATTATGCAAGAAAGAACTCAGCAGGCGAAAATGGTTATCGTCATTTTGGACCAAATCGGGCCCGGACAAAACCGGTCTTTAGCATTCTCTACTTTCACTTCCAAACAAGGTCAAAATACTAAAAGTGATCAAATCAATCATTTTCAGTGCATCCTATACACATTCACAATGCATTAAAACTCAATGTTATATATTCAATACATTCTGGTGATGGTATACACTCATTTATACACAAACGAAGTTTTTTTAGGGACTATATTGGTGTAGATCAGCGGATGTATTTAGCGTAATTTGACCTTAACGTGTATAACAAAGATTTAGAATATTCACATTAGTTTGACTAGTACATTAAACCTGATTGTATGTCTCTGATAAAACTCATCGAATAACATGCAACTTAATGCTCTGTCACACGCTACCGATGTTCCTCGCCGGGACGAAACCGGAGCACACAATTAACAACGGCGATAAAAATCGGCGGAGCTCCGTCGAGAAAGCGCTTGAAAAATCACAATTGGCTTTAGCAATACCGATGTAGTGCTGTATCACATCGCTAATAACGGTAGTACATCGTTAGTACATCGGCAGGACTACGGTATGACATATGTACAATTACAGTACACATTGATGCCACCGGAGAGCCGCCGATCTATTACGGAGCTCTACCGGTGCTCTACCGACAGTAACGAAGTCATACCGAAAAACTGCCGTTGTAGTTTCGTTGCTCGCTAAACACTTATACCGTCGCCTGCCGTTGCTGATTTTCTCGCCGACGATCTGACGATGTCCTGACGATGCACTACCGTTCTTAGCGATGTGATACCGTTGCGCTGCCGAACTAGTACCAATCCCCGAAAATCGCTAAAATTGTGCTCCGGTATACACTGTAGCTCCCGCGAGCCAAATCGGCTAGGTGTGACAGGCCCTTTAACATTTTCCCATATACAACGAAATACCAGTAGACTTCGAAAACGAGCAATTTCTCCTTTTGTCACAATGTTTTCCACTTTTAGTCATAGGTTATCCATTCAATTATAGAGATGTTCTATTTTGTGATAAAATATGTTCAAAAGTCGTCTGCTGCAGAATTGTCGTATGAGGGAAAGGGTTAAGGCATATTTCAATGGGGGAAAAACCTAATTAAGCGACAGAGAAAACAACTTGTCGTGTTTGACCATTAACCTGCCGCTTTAAGCGACTTTAAACAGCATTTACCTATCCTACAATGCATATATTAATACAATAGTGTACCCGTTTAGTCTAACAGCATTTATGCATTGCAGGATAGGTAAATGCTGTTAGACTAAACGGATACACTATTGTATTAATATATGCATTGTAGGATAGTGAATGCTGTTTAAATACAATAGTGTATCCGTTTAGTCTAATATTGGTCTCCATTGTTCCTGTCGATACATCGATTTGAGAGTTATGGAACCGGGCACACTATAGCAATTTTGACGTCAAACCAGTCGGCATGACACGTGACCTTTAAACAAAACATCGATTCGGTAACGATTCAAGTTTTGGACAATTTACAGTTGCAATTGTTAATAGAAAATAGTTATGATACATTCAAATATGAAATACACCTTTCCAATGTTTTAAGTATTTGTTTAATTCACGTATTTGTGATAAATGTATTCTATATTTAATTTGTTTGTTTGTTTGTTTGGAGTTTAACGCCGCTTTCAACAGCTTTGGTCATATCACGGCGGTTAGTGCACCTACCCATGTTTTCCTGGCTTTCCCACACCAGTACTTACACAACATTCTTTCGAAGCCACTGACTACTTTCTCACATATATCAGAGGTGAGAGGCAATGGAAAAAATCGCCCGAAAGAATGTCGCCGCAACCGGGTATCGAACCCGTGACCTCCAGATCACGAGTCTATATTTAATACTATGCGTATATTGGATCTAAAGACATCCGATTAAAGGTCGCCTCGAATTGACCCTATAAAGCTTTTTATCACATGCCAATTGTTGTATACGGTCTAATATTCTCATTACGTATTTCTTTATATTTCACACGTGTAATATAACATGACCGAATCACTATTTTTGTATTCATCCGCAAATGTTTACAAAATGGCTGAGAACGTGTATCCGGTAAACACAAACGTCACGATAGATGGACGAGGTAGAGGGACCATTATGGTCCTTTTTGTGTGTGATTAGTTACCAGTTTATTAAGTAGTACACGTTGGGACTATTTTCTAACAGCGAAAAAACGATTTTCTTTTTGTGTTTCGTCATCTGATAAAAAGGAATCTGACATTCGTTATCATTTTATAAAGTTTTATAAAACTCGTCCAAGAAATTTGTTATTAAGCGAGCATCTGGCGAGCTTAATAACAAATTTCTTGGACGAGTTTTATAAAACATTATATAAAATGACAACTCATGTCAGATCCTTTATATATCCATGAGCAGGTGCTTGCTCGTTTTTCTGTCGAATGAAATAGTACGCTACATGCAACGTTCAGTTCTGCTATGAAAATGGTTACCATACAATCAGAATATTGGGTAATCATCGCTTCAATACCGTTCATATTCCCTGTTAGGTAACAAGTCGTACATTTACATTGATTCTATCAGCCTCTGGAGATCGATCATAACATCGGTCCATTTAACAATGATTGGTGGGAGTTAATCGCCGTGTCAACGTTATTAGTGCCGTCTCGCGAGAAAACCAACATTATGGCCTCTGCGTAATGTATCGACCCGGATCAGCCTAAGCATGCCCCGCAGGCTTACCCGGATATACACTTTTCGCCTCTTGTGCATTTTCTGTTTCAGGAATCTTTAGTCTATATCTCTTTTCCTCTGAGACGGAATGTGTCGGCCCGGATCAGTCTGCGCGGACTGCGCAGGCTCATCTGGGTCGATACATTACGAAGAGGCCATAATGTTGGTTTTCTCGCGAGACGCCTCATTGCTGATTTATCACGACGACCCAATGGATTTTTTTTCTGGCTTTCTCACATCTGTACTCCACACAATATTCCTTGCAGGTAACTGTTTACCTTCCTAATTATACTATTTATCCCATTGTTGAAAGAAGAATGACGCTAGTCACGATGGCTTTTATCAATCACCGAAAATAATGAATGAATGCAGGTTGAACAATCTTCCCAGTCATACCAGAACGTTTCGTTTGACGCGGATGTCAAGATACCACACTGATGACCCGTAATAGTTAGTAAATGACAAAATGTGTCTGGGAGGAAAACAAAAACCTTAAATTATGTTTCTGTCTGTTTGCAACAGATATGCTTTTGATGTGTTTTGGCTTCACTAATCCATTGTAGCCGAAAGTATTTCCGACTAAAATTATACCTCCTGATATTGAAATCCAACTACGGGAATGTGCAGCCAGTGGAGATGCAGATCAGCCAGTGCCTTTGTGTTTGGGCTATAGTGGCTGTACGCATCATTTCCGCTAAATCTGAACACCGCCACTATAAATAAACGCAGTATATTGTATTCAAAATAAATAAACGCAGTATATTGTATTCAAAATAAATAAACGCAGTATATTGTATTCAAAATAAATAAACGCAGTATATTGTATTCAGAATAAATAAACGCATTATATTGTATTCGAAATAAATGAACGCAGTGTATTGTATTCAATATAAACATACACAGTATATTATTTTCAATATAAATAAACGTAGTATACTATATTTATATAAATGCACACAGTATATTACATTCAATATAAATAAACGCAGTATATTATATCCAATATAAAATAACCGCAGTATATTATATTCAATATATATATATATATATATATATAAAACGCTGTACATTATATTCAATAGAAATACACACAGTATATTTGTATTATATATAAATAAACGCAGTCTATTAAATTCAAAATAAATTTATATTTTTTTGTCGTCCAGATATGCCATAAACATATTCGATATGGGATTAAGTCATGACCTTGTTCAACCCCTTTATCATTTCATATAAAACAACGCGTTTTTTTTTATTCAAGCTATTGTGTTAGTTTTCATTTATGATAAACTTGTTCAACCACTCTCGGTCCTGTGACCGACTATCAAGAAAGCGAATGTTTCCGACAATGCAATAAACATTGCCGACTGGAACACCGAACACTCAGCAAGTTTTAGTGCCATCCATAGAAAATATATATACAAATACCTTAGTTTTCTCTGGCTAACATGTATAGTCTAACACGTTGAGTTCTGGAATTAAAGTTCACTTGACGGTAAATCCAAAAACTGGTACACAAATACCTTTCTTCGTTGATTGGAGTACACTTGCTGGAAACAACAGATGGGGCTTTTCAATGCCAAACCGCCGAATTTAGACGTTGTGTAAACACTCCTCAAAGTAATCTGAAAATATAAATTAGATTTGATAGAAACATAACACATGCTGGCCCTATACTAGACACATATGCGTGGGAGTCAAGGAAAACCCATATTACCGTCAGTAATAAAACATTACTCCTGCATGCGGATCAATGCATCAACATCAAAGTGAACAATGTATGTCCAGCGTTTATTAAAACCTTGCATGACAAATAAGCAAACCGTGTCTAGCCAGATCAATCTGCGAGAAAGCGCAAGTTGATCTGGATGTAAACGTGTCCAAATAGGTTATATGAATGTTTCCAAAGACCACGGCTCGTTATGTGGAAGACTAGCAGTATGTTCAATGTCAAGGAAGACTAAAAGTATGTTCAAGGTCAAGGAAGACTAGCATTATGATCAAGGTATAGGAAGACTAGAGGTATGTTCAAGGTCAAGGAAGATTAGCAGTATGTTCAAGGTCAAGGAAGACTAGTAGTATGTTCAAGGTCAAGGAAGACTAGAAGTATGTTCAAGGTCAAGGAAGAATAGTAGTATGTTCAAGGTCAATGAAGACTAGCGGTATGTTCAAGGTCAAGGAATACTAGAAGTATGTTCAAGGAAAAGGAAAACTAGTAGTATGTTCAAGGTCAAGGAAAACTAGTAGTATGTTCAAGGTCAAGGAAGATTAGAAATATGTTCAAGGTCAAGGAAGACTAGCATTATGTTCAAGGTCAAGGAAGATTAGTAGTATGTTCAAGGTCAGGGAAGACTAGTAGTATGTTCAAGGTCAAGGAAGACAAGTAGTATGTTCAAGGTCAATTAATTTATTTTCACAATACCTTGATTCAAATTTACTAAAACGTTATGTGATGTTTTAACTATTTAAATGCTAGTTTTTGTGGCGATTGGTTTGACAATCGCCACAATGCTAATAGAAACAACAACAACGAAAAATATTTATATAGTCGGTTTTGAAAAGCCAGTTGATATTTATTTTCCTTACTGCAAACTAATTTAGTCACATCCGTTATAGTTCCATCATTGATGCAGAGACGCGATTAATAATAATTATGTCAATGCTACTTTGGTACCGGATTGTTACTAATATTTGAGTTTTATCGAGACATTATCTACATAGCGTTGAAATATGATAATATTATCTTCGTCATGTTGGGCAGATAATAAATATCATTGCGCGTTCTATCTGCCTTGCAAATAACTCTGATGATACTAAAATCTTGAAATTCCAAAAGGTTCTATAAATAGCTCGCGAGACTGGTGTTCTTAAATCTCAATATTATAAACGCTTTATTTTGTAGTTGTTTAAATATCTGAAAGCGTCTAGATGATAAGACAAATAGGTCAAATCAGACGGTACATTACTAGTGACGCCACAAAATATTTTGTGAACTCTCTAATCACATCAATACTCGACTACTGTAACGTGCTGCTGAATGGCATGCGTAATACCGTCATAAAAAAAATGCAAAATGTTCAGAACACAGCCGACCGTATTATTACCAGGACTTCCCGTTACAGCCACATCACTCCCGTGCTCAAACAACTTCATTGGGTACCTGTGTAGTACAGAGTAAAGTACAAAACACTAACTCTTACATACAAAGCCTTGCATGGTCAATCCCCGGAATATGTCAAAAACATGTTAAAGGTGTATAGACCCCAACGAGACCTTAGATCAATAAATAATGCTACGACACTAGTAGTATTTAAGATGTCGTACTGCAATGTATGGTGACAGAAGTTATGTGACTGTTTCCGCAAAGCTATGGAATTCTCTTCCGGCAGGAATAAGGGATTGTGACACGTTTGCTTCTTTTAAAAGAGCCCTGAAGACACACTTTTTTATTGAGAATATGGGAACCAAATGTCATTATAAACTCAAGCCTTAATTTGTCAGTTTCATACGGGTTTTGTTTTTAAAAGTTTAAACATTCTGTAGATATACCACCGTCCGTACAGCAGTGTGTTCCTTTTTATAATTTGTAATCTTTTAATACCTACTGATGCTTTTTATAGATTGTTTGTTTGTATGTATGCATGTATGCATTTGTTTGTTAAGCACTTTTGATCATATGTATTTTATGATAAAAGTGCTATATAAATGTGGTTTAATGAAAATAATAATAATAGTAAATTACAAACGATTTTGTACAAATAACAAAACGTAATCATTTTACAAGAGGCAAAATAAAATAAAATAGGAATATTAAATAACTGTTCTAATAGCATTATACGGTAATAATAAGTCATGATATTTAAAGTGAAGATAATATTCGAGGAACAGGCTTCACACAATCGATTTCAGCAGTCAAATTGGGTTTTACTGGAAATTCACTCCACGTATACTAAAGAAGTCTAAATTGACAGCTGTGTTAACTATATATAAAAAGGCGGAATGTTGTTTACTATTGCGAAATATTCCAATTGATATCGTTTGTTTTGATAAGAGCGAATTAAAGCAGATTCAGATCATTATGTTTGTTACGACGCTTTTAACAGAATGTTCCGTTATATCACGGCGTCACCTTGATACAGTTCCATTGCTGCTTATCTTGACACAAGCGTATCAGTCGAAATGTTATCCCCACAGCTCCGAGCGCCATGGACGGAGGACACCCACTACCATGTTAAAGTATTTGGTTATGCCACGACAAGGGATCTGACCAAGGACTCTTGACCATGAGGTGGTCAGATACTTATGATTTTCCTACCTATATTATATGAATTATATCGACTACGTATATTGTATTGGGTATATCGACTACGTATAGTAAATTAACTATATCGACTACGTATAGTATATGAACTATATCGACTACGTATAGTATATGAACTATATCGACTACGTATAGTATAAGAACTTTATCGACTACGTATATTATATTGAGTATATAGACTAAGTATATTATATTAAGTATATAGACTACGTATATTATATTAAGTATATAGACTACGTATATTATATTGAGTATATAGACTACGTATATTATATTAAGTATATCGACTACGTATATTATATTAAGTATATAGACTATCCATATTATATTAGTATATCGACTACGTATATTATATTGAGTATATAGAATACGTATATTATATTAAGTATATAGACTATCCATATTATATTAGTATATCGACTACGTATATTATATTAAGTATATCGACTACGTATATTATATTAAGTATATCGACTACGTATATCATATTAAGTATATCGACTACGTATATTATATTAAGTATATAGACTATCCATATTATATTAGTATATAGACTACGTATATTATATTAAGTATATCGACTACGTATATTATATTAAGTATATCGACTACGTATATCATATTAAGTATATCGACCACGTATATTATATTAAGTATATAGACTACGTATATTATATTAAGTATATCGACTACGTATATTATATTAAGTATATAGACTACGTATATCATATTAAGTATATCGACTACGTATATTATATTAAGTATATAGACTACGTATATTATATTAAGTATATCGACTACGTATATCATATTAAGTATATAGATTACGTATATTATATTGAGTATATAGACTACGTATATTATATTAAGTAAATCGACTACGTATATTATATTAAGTATATAGACTACGTATATTATATTAAATATATAGACTACGTATATCATATTAGTATATCGACTACGTATATTATATTAAGTATATAGACTACGTATATTATATTAAGTATATAGACTACGTATATTATATTAAGTACATCGACTACGTATGTTATATTAGTATATCGACTACAACTGTACATATATTATATTAGTATATCGACTTCCTATTTTATATTAGTACATCGACTACGTATATTATATTAAGTATATCGACTACGTATATTATATTAAGTATATCGACTACCTATAGCTAACGCCTCGCCCCCTATAAATTCCACAGACGCCCCCCACCCCATGTTTCCGTAGTGGGTCTGTAACAGATTAAATAACTAATATTAACATTACAAAGTCACGTGTGGTATAACAATGATATTTATGTCAGCTATGTTTGTTTACATAAAAAAGTAGTCCCTAGCATGTTAATTATGCGGAATGTTTTGCACGTCCTTATCTACGGTCATTCCGGTCATGATCGAAAATTATTGCATACTTTCATAATGTTCCGTTCACTTTGCATTGAAGAAAGTGGGCAAACTCGGCAACGTCAACCCAAGAACTCGGTCCAACGATCATTTCACAGTACAGGGTCAATAACCTATAATCTTGACCACTTTCTTCAATGCAAAATAAAAGGAACAATATGAAAGTATGCGATAAGCTATCACGGCTCGATTTTGTTAACATGTTTGCAAACACGATAAAAAAATCGCTCCCATATTAAACACGAATCGATCTACCAGGTTCCTTTGATGATATCGTAAATATCATTTATTGTATCAATTATATGAATAGTTCATTTATAACACGCCAATTAACCAATCGAATAGGCCTTTAATAACCATCATTGCGTTTGTAATGATAACATTGATCCGCGACATATAAAGGCCGCCATTTTGATGGGCGCTGCTCCGCGATTAGAAAAAAACACTCAAGAGTTACGTGTGGTTGATTTATCGCGGCTTTACGTCGTTCTCAACAATGTTTCAGTCATATTACTTCGGCCAGTTCACATACTCATGTCTTTCCTGGCTCTCTTATACCAGTACTCAACACTGCAGTATTTTCAAGTAAATTGCTGATTTTTTCGGCGATAGCTGACTAACGTGGGTGTTGACCTAGATGTTAAACAAATGATCTAGATTGTAGACCAATCAAATGTTGTATTTAATGAATAATGTCGAAGAAATAAAGGAAATGAAACGTTTTGATTGGTTCATAGTTAAGTTGGCGATCCTACGAGAGGCACCAATGAGGTGAAGTTTTAAAATGAAATGTTCTGCATAATAAAATTTAATTGTTTTCCTTAAGAAATAAATTTTAGTGAAAAAAATCAGTGAAAACGTATAACATATAATATGTAAGAGCAAAATATTAATTATTTTTTAAACATGATTTATAGTCAATGGAAACTTATACTATGTTACATAATACACCTCTTGGGAGCCTCGCGTAATCTCCAGTCATGTGATAAACTCTCGGCCTTGAACGTAATTGATGTCATGTCGTGCTAGTGTAATGGATGTTGACTTGGATTGTCAAGTGAAAGGTGGGTGGTTCGCTTTCTCTCACATTCATATCAAAACCAAAGTATATATTGTTTTCTGTCATTCTAATAAGTAAGATAAAATATCAAATAATATGCGCATGTTCCATTTATTAGTGTTTTCTCATATTGATCGCCTTTTTATCTTTAATAAAAATATTTCTTGTTTAACATAGAACTTTAGCATATTGGTAGAAAACGAATGACACGTGTTGCATTGACTTTTGTAACACGTCGGACGGTATGTTGCCCGTACTGGTATTCAAATTATAAACACCCTTGATTGACAGCCCTTGTCGCGACTGAGCTACCCGGGTTCGGCCTTAACGTGCAGTAAAAGGGAGGTGTACATGTTAACAGCTAAGAACATCATGAACTTGACAGTCAGAGCGGAACGTGATTGGATCGTGAGCATGATTGGAACGAGGTTGGAACGCTTTAAGAGCGGAACGGAATTTTGCGCTCTTTACAAAACAATCATAATGAACGAAAAAAAATCACATGAATGCTTCGCTCATTGAGCTGTTGCAACAATTTACTCGATAATTATTTTACGAAACAACCTTTGATCGAAAAAAAAGCGTTCCCAGTGAGCGTAAAAAAACAATCAATTTGAACGGAACGGAAAAAAGCAATCACAATCGTTTGAACGACTGAATGCTTTAAGAACAGATTGGAACGTGAGCGGGGCGGAACTGAACGGAACGGAGTGTAGCGTGAACGGTAAATTTGTCAATTTCATGATGGTCTTAACTGTATGTTGCCATGTTAATGGATACTGTTATAGGGAAATAGTTTGGAACCCGATATGACTAATTGACAAACAATGCGTTGTCCGATCTGACACTGATAGCCACTGCTTTAACCCTTTACCACATATAGACGGTTTCAGACGCCTCTGCAGCAGACGACTTTTAAAAACATTGTGACAAAAGTTTTGAGCAATTTTACTTTTTTTCAAAACGTTTTCAACTTTTTACAATAATTAAACCATCATTTATAGAGCGTTTCCGTGTTTTATAAAGTCGTGCAGATTTGTTGTATCTGGGAAAGGGTTAAGAGTGTGGTTTTTTTAAGAAAGAGGTTACTATCGAATTGCATACTCGTACAGTCATGTGTCGGCCATTATCGTACTGTGGATGCTGTCAGGATGATTCTATTATTAGGTAAAAAGGGGACCCCTAATTTTGCAACATTTCAGTAGGTCCGCACCAATAAATGTTATTTGAGAAATTTTCAGAGACAACATCCATCATAATGTTAAAACTATATCTCAATATATGGCATATAACAATATTTCAAAATCATGTAACATTTTAGCAACTCAACAGAACTTATTTTTTTTCCAGACCCAGTGTATTCTAGCCCACCTACCCAAAATGCGGGCTAACATGACACTATTTCGGAAGATGTTCTAATCATGTCCTTACTGCCTGGAAACATGCAGGAGAACATTGAAGAACACGTACTTATTAATCAAGCAATGCATAACCAGGAAATGTATACAAAATACCATGTCATCAGTATTCTTCTAGTAGAAAATCATATTTGAAATACCTGAATTTTCATCCCACAACAGCTTCTGAAATGATATTCAGATTGATCTCCCCTTGAAAATCTCTCAACATGGTATTTTCTCCACATGCTGTATGCATCAATTGATAGAAGTCAATAAAGAAACCAATGCCAAATATTGTTATCTATTTGAAAAATCAATTCATTTTCAAACACTCCAAATATATGAAATATCGACAGGGCCCAGATACGAATGTGTCCCCTGCCACCTTAGATAGCGAACAGGGCAGATCTGTACCGCACTGTGAGGAGGTTCAGGTTAATCTGTCCCTAACTGGTTGTCGTAAAGTCGCACCGATCAAATAGTATATATCAAGGAGTGGATCATTAAGGTCAGTTTATCTGGTCCCTAGCTGGTTGTCGTAAAGTCGCACCGATCATAAAGTATATATCAATGAGTGGATCGTGAAGGTCGCTTAATCTGGTTCCTAGCTGGTTGTCGTAAAGTCGCACCAATCAAATAGTATATATATCAATGAGTGTATCGTGGAGGTCGCTTAATCTGGTCCCTAGCTGGTTGTCGTAAAGTCGCACCAATCAAATAGTATATACCAATGAGTGTATCGTGGAGGTCGCTTAATCTGGTTCCTAGCTGGTTGTGGTAAAGTCGCACCGATCAAATAGTATATATCAATGATCGGATCTTGAAGTTCGGTTTATCTGGTCCTTAGCTGGTTGTCGTAAAGTCGCACCGATAAAATGGTATATATCAACGATTGGATAGTGACGGTCGGTTAATCTAGTCCCTAGCTGGTTGTCGTAAAGTCGTACCAATCAAATAGTATATATCAATGAGTGGACCGTGAAGGTCGGTTAATCCGGTCCCTAGCTGGTTGTCGTAAAGTCGCACCGATCAAATAGTATATATCAATTAGTGAACCGTGAAGGTCGGTTAATATGGTCCCTAGCTGGTTGTCGAAAAGTCGCACCAATCAAATAGTATATATCAATGAGTGGATCGTGAAGGTCGGTTAATACGGTCCCTAGCTGGGTGTCGTAAAGTCGCACCGATCAAATATTATATATAGCAATGAGTGGATCGTGAAGGTCGCTTAATCTGGTCCCTAGCTGGTTGTCGTAAAGCGCACCAATCAAATAGTATATATATCAATGTGTGGATCGTGAAGGTCGCTTAATCTGGTCCCTAGCTGGTTCTCGTAAAGTCGCACCAATCAAATAGTATATATATATATCAATGAGTGGATCGTGAAGGTCGGTTAATCTGGTCCCTAGCTGGTTGTCGTAAAGTTGCACCAATCAAATAGTATATACCAATGAGTGTATCGTGGAGGTCGGTTAATCTGGTCCCTAGCTGGTTGTCGTAAAGTCGCACCAATCAAATAGTATATATATGAGCCAGTCCACGACAAAACCTGTATTAGTGACAAAAAATTATTTTTTGAGTTTTTTGTATTTCCTAAAATATCAACCGTTTACCTTCATAATGATACCAGAATTAGCCAAATAGTCCTACATATAGTCTCTTAATTACGATATAAACATACCAACTGTCATAAGAAAACGAAAAAAAAAAACGGCGTTTAAGGTGGAATCATACCTTTGAAATAACGTCGTTTTTGACGTCAAAACGTATGTCATTGCGACAAGGATAGTGTGGTTAATGAAACCGCCATTCTTTTCTTGTTTGAAGTGATATTCGGATAAAATAGACGGCAGACAGTAGGGAATAGAATTTCATGCGTGCTGATATCAATTCCATACATCTGCCATGACAAATTAGACAACAAAATGCGAATTAAAAGGAAAGTTTCTCCAAAACATTTTAACAGTTATAAGATTATTTCTGATTTATTAAAAATTCGCCCGAAATTTTAAGAATATATATCGAGGCGATTTTTAATAAATCATAATGCAGTTAAACGTCTGTCGCGCTTCGGAACGTTCACTGCACAAATATTAGATAGATACGCATCTAGTGTAGGTAATAAAATGCACACCACATGTTTTCATTATAATCATCAATTTCAATCTTTTAAGTACCCCCTTTCCCCCTTAGTAAATAATGGTAGGTTGTATTTATTTGCTTCTCTTTAAAGATTCAAAGTAGCTACTATATTGCAATTTATATAGTATATACATTAAAAATACAACAAAAGAATACTTGCATTTTTACGAGATAGCGAGAATGATATTTTCAACAATATCGATATATGCTAAAGTGAGAATTGTGCATCAGTAACGCAACATATAGACATTTCGTGATTCAATGAGTAGTGACGGGTTGATACCGTAATTCATGCTAACATAATTACATTTTAGGTATACATCCAATTCGAGCAGTGAGCCATGACGAAACCTAATGGATTGTTCTATTATCCAAAATAGGGATGAGCATAAAAATATGCGCCCGTTTTGATAATAAGTAACATCCTGACACACCACCAGTTCGAATGCAAAGTTAGCGGTTTAACAAGAGCATTGAACTCGTTATGCCAAGGTCCCGAGTTCGAATATATATAGTTATAATGAATATTAAAAATGAAGAAAACAATGAAATCTAAAAATAAAACAAACACATAAAATAATAAAACCTTAAATAAATATATGCATACATACACTTAGATCAAAGCTAAATAAAAAAAATAAAAAAAATTGTGGTGGGATCGAACCCATGTCATAGGACTGAATTCGTTAATCTTACCGGCTCAACCGACTGAGCTAATAATCTATTATTTTACTTTCTAGTCTAAACCAATATGTATTTATATATTTAACTGTACCGAGGCGTTCCGAATACAAAAGTTACCTCCCCCTGCCAAAAGTGTATATTTACATCGCTAGTGACTGCTTGACTCCTGGTGAACTCCACTGAATAAACATTTCAAATTACTATTTTGATTTTGTCTACGTTGAGATATAATTTTATTATTTAGCATTTTGCTAAATTTCCTAAATTTGACGTTCATTTGACGTCTTTTTTTACATAACGTTCTTGCACGTCGCTAAACAACTTTACTATTTCACAACAAAATAATGTCATGCACATTTTCGGTATCTTCTGTTTGTGTATATTTGAAATATACACAGATGCTGTGGCCCGCCTATGCATCAACTCGTTTCTTTGACAACAATTTATAACTAAACTAATGACAATTTTAGAAATATTAATTCGCCATAAGGTAGAGCAAAAACAAATATACATATGGTATGAATTCCGAAATATGTATTAATTAATACAAGAATCACTAAGAAAGTGTTATTACTTTTTGATGACCCCTATAATAATATACAAACAGATTTCCAAGTATGATTAACCCTGTATCCTGTATTACGTCTATTTATATACTGTATCATTTGCAATAAAATAACTATTCGGGAAGAAATAAATTAAAATATCCATTTTTAGTAGGGAGAAGATTTCATGATACCATAAAGTTGATGTTTATTGTGCAAAACAAAAGGTTGTCGATTTTAATTCCACTAACTGCGTTTCAGTTCAAAACTCGCAATGTGCGTTCCGACGTGGGACATCGGTAAAACGGCATTCTGATTTACTAAAAATCGGCTCCACAGATTTTCTTGAAATTCTGGTAACTTGAAGTAGAAAGGGTGATCTTAATGATATGTATTTCTTAAAAAAATAAAAATGATGTAATTACTTTGAAAATATTCCAGCGAAATTTTCATTAATAAACGGGTATTTTTATCTGAATCGTCATGGCAGAAACATTAAATTAATATCATGACACAGGTAACTTTATTCTCTATAATTCGGTGTTACAAATACCCGATTTTTAATGAAAATTTCGCTGGAAGTAATTGCATAATTTTGATAAGATAATACTGTTTACGGTAAACCGACGTTACGAAAAATGTGACGTCATAAAATTGGAAATTCCAAACGTCATACGTTATGTCACTAATACAGGTTTTGTCGTGGACTGGCTCATATCAATGCGTGGATCGTGAAGGTAGGTAGGATATCAAATGATATTTCTTTAACACCATTGGTATTGTATTGACATAGTTGAGATGTCCAGCGAGAGAACCAACATTGTGGACGCTGCTGCGTAAAGTATCGACCCGGATCAGCATAAGTATGCCACACAGGCTTACCCGGATAGACACGTTCCGCCTATTGTGGTTTTTCTGTTTCGTGAATCATTATTCCATACCTCTATCTCCCTGAGGTGGAATGAAGTGACCCGGATCAGTCTGCGCGGACTGCGCAGGCTGATTTGGGTTGATACATTACGCAGAGGCCATAATTGGATTTCTCGCGGGACGACTCAATTATGCTAGTGCTTATGGCAGCATGATACGACTTAATACACATTGTCTCGCTCCGGGATTTATGAATTGTAAAGTTTAATGCCGTTTTCAAACTACTTTTCAGTCATATCGCGGCGGTTAGTTCACATAACAATATCTTCCCTGGCTTTCTCACACCTGAACGTAACACAACATTCTTTTCAAGCTACATAGACTTTGCCCATTTGTTGAAAACGTATGACGCTTTTCGCATTGACTTTTGTCAACTCACAGCCCCTGGATTTACAGCCCGCTTCGCTGTAGACTGAGCTACAGGGGCTGGGTGTATCGATCCGGGAAACGAATCATATAAAAGACATCTGTAACCAGGAATCCGTGCAAAAGTCTCAACGCATATCGCCAATTAGTAAGAGAATCTTTAAAGAATCTTTTATGAGACATTTGCATGCTATAGTATAGATATCACACGAATGACTTTAACAATGGTCGTATTGACTTCCTTCCTTGGTTCTCAGGATTACGGGGCTAGCATAACTATCATTATCTTGTGCCCAGGATTGCGGTGATAGCATAACGATCATTCTCTTGGTGCCCAGGATTGCGGGGATAGCATAACGATAAATATATTGGTGCCCAGAATTGCGGCGATAGAATAACGATCATTATCTTGGTGCC
This sequence comes from Serripes groenlandicus, assembly GCA_031761405.1. NCBI lineage: Eukaryota > Metazoa > Mollusca > Bivalvia > Cardiida > Cardiidae > Serripes > Serripes groenlandicus. Next base: position 6,771,541 of record JASEVX010000011.1, read on the forward strand.
CAGGATTGCGGGGATAGCATAACGAGCATTATCTTGAGTCCAGGATTGCGGGAATAGCATAATAATCATTATCTTGGTGCCAAGGATTTCGGGGATAGAATTACGATCATTCTCTTGGTGCCCATAATTGCGGGGATAGCATAAATATCATTCTCTTGGTGCCCAGGATTTCGGGTATAGCATAACAATAATTCTCTTGGTGACCATGATTGCTGGGATACCATAACGATCATTCTCTTTGTGCCCAAGATTTCGGGGGATAGAATAACGATAATTCTCTTGGTGCCCAAGATAGCGGGGATAGCGTAACGAGCATTATCTTGAGTCCATGATTTCGGGGATTGCATAACAATCATTCTTTTGGTGTCCAGGATTGCGTGGATAGCAAAACGATCATTTTCTTGGTGCTCAGGATTGCGGGGATAGCATAACAATCTTTCTCTTGGTGCCAAGGATTGCGGGGATAGCATAACGATCGTTTTCTTGGTGCCCAGGATTTCGGGGGATTGTATAACGATAATCATATTGGTGCCAAGGATTGCGGAGATAGCATAACAATCATTCTTTTGGTGCCCAGGATTGCAGGGATAGCAAAACGATCATTTTCTTGGTTCCCAGGATTGCGGGGATAGCATAACAATCATTCTCTTGGTGCCAAGGATTGCGGGGATAGCATAACTATCATTATATTGGTGCCAAGGATATCGGGGATAGCATAACAATCATTCTTGTGATATCCAGTATTGCAGGGATAGCAAAACGATCATTATAATGGTGTCCAGGATCGCGGGGATAGCATAACGAGCATTCTCTTTGTACCGAGGATTGCCGGGATAGCATAATGATCGTTCTCTTGTGCCAGAATGATCTAACAAGCAGTGCTGTTAATGTACCCAGGAAACGACGTAATAGCATTGAAATACTATTGAAAGTGGTTTAAAATAACAGACAAATGAACAACACACACATATGAGTCGTCCCGCGAGAAAACCAACATTGTGAACTCTGCGTAAAGTATCGACATGGATCAGCCTAAACATGCCGCGCAGGGTAATCCGGACATACACTTTTCACCTCATGTGGATTTTCTGTTTCAGGAATCACTACTCTATCTATCCCCCCTTAGACGGAATGTGTCGGCCGGATCAGTCTGCGCGGACAGCGCAGGCTGATCTGGTCGATACATTACGCAGATGTATTGATATGAGCCGTCCCACGAGAAAACCAACATTGTGGACTCTGCGTAAAGCATCGACCCAGATCAGCATAAGCATGCCGCGCAGGTTACCTGGACATACACTTTTCGCCTCCTATGGATTTTTGTTTTGTTTTAGGAATCACTACTCTTTACCTCTATACCCCTGAGACGGACTGTGTCGGCCCGGATTATCCTGCGCGGACAACACAGGCTGATCTGGGTCGATACATTACGCAGAGTCCATAAAGTTGGTTTTCTCGCGGGACGGCTCATATTTCGATACACCGCTCATTAAAGCGTTTCAGTAGTGTTTTGTTTCTGTTGCACGACGAATAATGAGCCATGTCATAATGACCTACTACAACCTGCCTCTTTGCAAACCTTGTAGATCCAGACCAGCACGCGCATCGAAATAGCCTCATCTAGATATACACTGTTCGCACATTTCTAACATAAGCACTTTAAAAGCATCGTGCGAATCATGCAGATTACAACCATACAGAACAAAACAGAACAGAACTTTATTCAAGAATATTGACTTAAACACATATGATTCATCGTTAAAATACAACATATTTAAACATACATGAGTATGGACATACACATTAAGTGTAGATAAATATAAAGTTGTAAAACACTCTCTTTTGATAAAAATATAAATAGACACATATATTTAGAAAAATAACACAAAATAGGAACAGAACCAATTCACAGGATGACACAAACCTACCCTTGTCACACCTACCAATAAGCACCTTCTTAAATAGACAGGTTCATAATTATAACGAGCGCAGCTCGTTCTTAGGTATTACCTTTATTATAGGAAATTTCCTATAATCAGTATGGAAAAAAATTGGGTGCAAAATTTTACTATGGCCCTGCTCGTGAAATTCCAAGTAAAATTACATAGAACAAAGCAGGGAACCATGACCGACAATTATCCATATCCGGTGACGTCATATTCAGCCGGTACCCGAGATAACTAGAACAACTGTGCTGTTTACATTAAAGGCTGACAACCATAACGTAATCGGCTGCGAGTTTCTTTGCGTCAGGTAAGAATTTTTATCGCTCTCGTTTCCCATTGAATAACATAAATTTTATTTTGGCGTTGGTATAAAATCAAGCTGTAGTGTGAATCTGAGAATCAGCGATGGGTTGTATTCATTGACGTATGTTCTGTCGATGGACTATTCTGGTTTCACTGTCTGACTAAAATGCTCTTAAGGGTAAATTTGTTTCACCCACAATGCTACGCAGACTTCGCTGAAGTCGTATGTCCTTCTGACAAAAACTCCTTCGGACTGTCAAAGATCAATGCAATAATTGGCTGAACATAGCGGTTACACGAAACACCCTATGACCCAAATCAGAGACATGTATATTTATGTCTCTACCCAAGTACACCAACACAGAGTTGAATCACAGGGACGTGCTCCAGTCCTGTATGTCTAAATTTATGCATAGGGTAATATTCTGTTCTTGATCACACAGGAGCACCTGGTTAAAATTTCGGAATCGCTACCGCCATTATACCCCATTCAGAATTCATGCGACCACTAAAACCACACATTTATTACAAGAAGAAAAAGTAAATCTATTTTTAGAAGTGTTCTTGGAAGTCCTCAAGTGCAGATTGTTGACACATTTTATGACGCAATATCTTACGTTTCTGCTGCATGACATCCACTCCATTTTTTTAGTGGTGAAACACATTGCAATGTAGACGGAATATTTCTGAATAATGGCTATTTAGTTAAAACTAACATCTTTTCAGACTATAAAGCGAACCCAAGATGAAACGTCCCCAGTGAATTCAAGAGCCGAAACGGATTTATATGGGCATGACTTTTCCTGTGTTCTCTTAACAAAATTAAAAATTATTTTTACATGTTAAAAAGGATGTGCCAATTATCGAAATTGAATCTTAACAAGGCACATTGCAGGTCAGGATCACTGCGATGCTCTAAAGGAACCCACCCTGCGGCAAAACATGATTCATGTAAGTAACATTTGCACATTGTCACTAATTTGACCTTTTATCATATATTATATAAATGGCCGAGCTCCGGTAGCGAAGCGGGCTGTCAATCCAGGGGTTGTGAGTTTGAATCGCAGCTCGACCAACATTAATTCTGACGTTTGACAAAAGTCATTGTGACCTGCGTCATTCGTCTTTCACCAATGGTCTGTTTAACAGTCTAAGTGGAAAAGGAGCCTGTTGTGTGGTGTACTCGAGTAGGAAAACCAGAAAATGCATGAGTAAGTGATCTGGTCGCCGTGATATGACTGAAAACTTGTTGAAAACGGCCTTAATGGCTCCTTTTTTCCGAACATAAGTGGGGAGTTGGCCCCTTTGAAAAAAAAAATCACAAATATTGGCCTAACAAATGTCAAATGCGGTGCATAGAAAATCCCCCAAATATTTACTGAATTCGAATCGGTGAAGACTGGGATTTTCTGCACAAATGGCGTAAGAACTGGTTGTATCTCAAGGACATGGAGTGTGATTAAAATAAGATTTAAGCTAAAATAGATAAGTTTAAAGTAATTGGTTTAAATGAATAATCCAGATAAGACTGCACAGAGGTACAACCTGATCTAAATCAAAACTTGAATATTATTCTCAGAGCCCAAAGTTTGGCTTTCTGACATAACTAATATACATGTTTATTCTCATAGATCTGTTTTTTAATTAATTTATCATCTTATTTTATTTAAAGACATTTATAATCTTATTTTATTTAAAGACATTTATCATCTTATTTTATTAAAAGTCACTCTTATTTGCAGTTATTGTCATGTATTAAAACAGCAGTCAATGATTATTGATATTAGCATCAAGTTTTATTTTAAAACACAGCATGGATTAAGAACATCCCAATATAATCATGGAGAAACAGTTCTTATGGCGATTATTGGAGAGGAAATTCATATCTATATAGGCAGTTAGTGATATACCCTTTGGCCATTGGTACCTGTCAATACAATGAAAAATGCATGCATCTTTGACTGTGGGGTAATATTCTTTCCTGCATACACATCAAAACAGTAATTGGATTGAGAGCAACCTGTACAATCATGGAATCACAGCTGTTATGTCGAACATGGGAGAGGAAGTTCATATATAATAGGCAGTTAATGATATACCCTTTGGTCATTCGTGCCTGTCAAAACAATAAAAATTGCATGCATCTTTAACTGTGGGATAATATAACTTCCTGCATCAACATTAAACAAGGGAATAGATTGAGAGCAACGCATACAATGATGGAATTACAGCTGTATTGAGTATGACTGGAGAAGTAATTCAGCTGATTACATATAATACTAATGGATTAATACAAGGTAATGTTTATAAACAGATAAGTATATATCAAATTCAAATAAGGTCCTGTTCTTTGATTGCACAGTTTGTGTTTTTCATGATCACAGTTTGTCTGATGTCCTTCGTTCACACGCCATCATCAATTGCCTTGTGAACACTCTACAGGCAACATTTTACAACATCCAATATGAATGCAAGTTTAGCAGTAGTTCATCTCCAACAAATCTTGGCACTGTGAGGTGAAAATTTAGGTCACAATGTCAATTTGATGGAAAATATATATTGTAAACACTCTGGAGGCCTTATTAAACTTGGTCATATGAGGTCAAAAACTGGGTCATAAGTTCAAATTGAAGGAAAATCTTGTTAACACTGGAGGCTGCATATTTATCTTTAGCATGTTGAAATTGTGTAAGAATTATGGTCTTGATGTAACAGTTGTTATTTTGGAGAAAGGCTAAGTTCAATTTTTGGGTCATATCCTGTCATAAACAAGGTCACTTGAATTACAGTCAAAACGTCGAATGACCAAAACGTCGAATTGATAAACAAGAACAAAATGGGAGTCAAAACGTTGAAAAGGAAAATATATAGGAAAATGTATAGAATATTTATTATGCTGTTTTATCAAGTTTTACCGCACAATGTAATTCGATAATAATACTCTACAATCACAACTCAAACACAAATACACATCCATTTTTTACATTTAAGAACGATTGGCGTTTCACATGCCCTTATATATTATAGATTCATGTACTCTATGCAAACTGCTGAAAACACAATGTTTTACTTCAGATAAACCAGGCGCGTAGCTAGGCTTACGCACGTACGCACGTGCGTAAGAAATATTTTGAGAGGTTCAAAAATAAAAAATGAAACAAATGCGAAAAATGCAATGAAAACTGAACCCTAAGGGGGGTAAGGTTGAAAACGGACACATCAGAACAATTCATACATGGACAAATTGTCACATGAAGCATCTATGTTTATTGATAATATTAGATGCCTATACATGAAGTTTGTATGTATACAGTTATATAGTATTTGCATATTGTACATGGGAGTACGATATTCGAAGTCTATTGGTGGAGCGAATTGTGGTCCGTGCCATTTATTTGGATCTGAGAAGAGATCGCTAGTGTCGCAACCTGCAACCAGAAAAAACGCGAAACGTTCCACGGTTTACCACTATGAGAAGGGTTAAAAGTTCAACTTAAAACATATCTACGGCCGCCAACCCTTACCACCGGTAGATTATCCGGGCTTGTTTTGATGAACATTCACCGTGATCGTGACATAAACACTGATTTTTTTAGTGATAGATGATATTTTACAAGAAGAAAGAAGCGACGACTAGCCCTTCTATTTCGCGTGTAGGCTTAAAGAAAGTACCTAGTATGAATCATCTGAATGTACAGTAAAACCTCGTTGGCTCGAACATGGGAAAAGTCGAACACCCTGGAAAACTCGAACTCCTCCCTCGGTCCCGGCCAAACCCTCATAAAATTAATGTTTTTTTAACCTGAAAAACTCGAAAACCTGCTCTTTCGAATTATCGAACTAAAACACGGTCCCTTCGGCTACATTAAAGCACAAAGTACTGATAGGTCGAACTATTAACTGTGGGGCCCTCGAGTTCATGCCTTCGAAATTTCAATTTTGTTGAAGTGACAGTCAATGTTAGAAAATATAAATTCCGAATGCTGCAAATGTTTTAAGGGTATTTTGTGTATACATGCTGTACATAAGGGTATCAAGTATGCTCATCAAGATATTGTGAAATATACGCCAGATGTCACCTGAGCCCATATAGCCGAATTTTTTTCCCGGGGGAGCATGACCCAGAAAAAAATAAATTTTGAATGCTGCAAATGTTTTCAGGGTATTTTGTGTATATATGTCGTACATAAGTGTATCAAGTAGGCTCATTAAGATATTGTGCAATATACGCCAGAAGTCACCTGAGCTCATATAGACGATTTTTTTTCCCGGGGGAGCATGACCCAGAAAAATAAATTTCGAAGGCTGCAAATGTTTTCAGGGTATTTTGTGTATATATGCCGTACATAAGTGTATCAAGTAGCTCATTAAGATATTGTGAAATATACGCCAGAAGTCACCCGAGCCCATATAGACGAAAAAAAAATCGGTGCGTAGTCCATATTCCGGCCCAGCTACGCCCCTGTAAACTATTTAATGGCAAAATAAACGTAATTTCATAATAGGTTAAACAATTTATTTTCAAAGCTGCAACAAATATTACACATTTTAACAGGGACATAGATAAGAGGGATAGGCAACTCTGTACACCTGGTATCTGGTTAAAATATCACACATAGACATAAAATTGTCCAAATTTTCACATTTTGTAGCAAACAAACTTTGAAGTCACATTTGGCACGTGAACAAAAAATACATATTCTGAAAGCTCAACATTTCAACTCAAGTTAGAGATACAATGAATAACTGGAATTTCTTTGTATTTTGAACAATGATTGTTTTAAAAGACACCGATATTGGGATTTCTGAATTATATTATTTTTTTCTATTAAATATAGAAAATAGACAATATATTTTCCTTTTCGACGTTTATTAATATATGGCCTCTATATTTTCCTTTTCGACGTTTTGACTCCCATTTTGTTCTTGTTTATCAATTCGACGTTTTGGTCATTCGACGTTTTGACCGTCACCCAGGTCACTTCACCAATCTGAAGGAAAATCTTGTTTACAGTTTAGAAACCACAGTTTTACTTCAGCAGCTTGAAACTTTTGTCAGAATGTTTGTCTTGACAATACATAGGCCTAGTAAAAAAAAAAGGGTGACATGGTGGGTCAAAAATTAGGTCACAAGAGCAAATTGAAGGCACATTTTGTAAACAATCAGACATTTTGAATGGCTGCATTTTTAATTTTAGCATGTTGACATTTTGTCATAATTGGTGTTATGGTCAAATCTAGGCTAAATTCAATTAAAGATCATGTTGGATAAAAAAAAAAAAACAAGGTCACTAGGAAACATTTGAGAACAATCTTGTAAACACTCTTGACCTCAATGTTTGCTTCAGTATTTTGAAACTTTGTCAGAATGTTTGTCCTGAGGATAGCTAGGCCAAGTTCAAATATGTGTCATTTCGGATCAAACATAAGGTTATTATACCATATTTAAGGAAAATGTTGTTAACACTCTGAAAGCTTTTCATTTAATGTTAGCATGTTGAAACTTTGACATGTAGTTGTTTTGAACATTGCTATAAACCTGTCTGAAACTATGTCACAAGGAAAAATTGAAGGATATCTTGTTAAGACTATTAATATGTTTGACTTTACTGTATTATATATGTGATTGCTTATGTGATGAAGTGAATGTTTAAATGTTTGATATTTTGACTCTACACCAACAGATAAAGTAGGGATAGTGTACAATAACGGTCCCAGTTCCGACAGCTTGTAACATATTCCTTTATCATGGTAGTCATATACCTACAGCTTAGACCCATTATAGGCGCTGTGCTCGTGACGAGGCTTTGCCTTTTTCATATTAGTTATACAAGCCCACATAATTTAATCAATATCATAGTCAACAATAGTTAACGAGCTGTTTTTCATAAACACTGAATCAGCGAAAATGAGCAAATTGATATAACATACTGTTAAAACCTTTCCCACCTTTAGCCACTTTCTGGCGCTTCTGCAGAAGACGACTATTTAAATGATTGTGGTAAGAGGCGAAATTGCTTATAATGTGCAATTTCTACTTTTGTCACAATGTTTTCCACTTTTAGTCATAGGTTATCCATTCAATTATAGAGATTTTCAGTTTTTTTGACAAAATATGTTTAAAGTCGTCTGCTGCAGAAATGTCGTACGAGGAAAAGGGTTAAAATATTGTGGCAACAGGAGAAATTGCTTATAATGAGCAATTACTCCTTTTGCCACAATGATTTCCACTTTTAGTCATAGGTTATCCATTCAATTATAGAGATTTTCTATTTTTTGGACAACGTATGTTCAAAGTCTTCTGCTGCAGAAATGTCGTATGAGGGAAAGGGTTAAATGATTGTGGCAAAAGGAGAAATTGCTTATAATGAGCAATTTCTACTTTTGTCACGGTGTTTCAAATTTATTCTTTAAGTGTTTTTTCAATATAGAGAGTTTCGTTATTTCAACGAAATGTTTTAAAAACTTCTGCTGCAGGTTTGTTGCATTGTGGGTGCTGGGTTTACATGTTTGTGATATATACAGTGTTGGATTACATCCTTTCTTTTATCCACCGAATGAAAACAGATACCTCTTTCTTTCTCTCTATTGTTTCTTTTTCCAACTGTCACTTGACAGCCCGTTTATTTGTGTTGTATCATACCTTTACATAGGTAACACAATTTACAGCAACTGTAAACATTTAAAAAAAAAAAGGAAACACATGATATTGTTAGAAACAATTCCATTTTTTTTTAAAAAGCAAATAAATATACTGCTGCTGCAGTGTTTAAAGTCGTTTAAGGTATAAAGAATCCTCACTGTATTATCAATCTAGTACATAACGAAAACGAAAAAGTCTTTAGAATGATGAAGTGATCGAGTGTGGCATGCGTGCATTCGAATGTGTGTGTGTATGTGTGTCTGTTATGAGTAAGTGTTATTAGTTATACCCCCGATAAACGAAGTTTAGAGGGGGTATATTGGAGTCACCCTGTGGTTGGTCGGTCGGTCGGTCGGTCGGTCGGTGGTCGGTCGGTCGGTCGGTCGGTCGGTCGGTCGGTCGGTCGGTTGGTCCGTTGCGATTTTCCTTGTCCGGAGCATAACTTTAAAACTAATTGTTGGAATTTAATAAAACTTCATAGGATGATACAACACATTGAGAGGAAGTGCGGTGTACAGGAACCATAACTCTATTTTACCTAAATACAGAGTTATTGCCCTTTGTTACTTTTTCTTGTCCGGAGAATTACTTAATAACTAACAGATGGAATCTAATAAAACTACATACAATGGTAGAGCATAATCAGAGGAAGTGCAGTATACAAGAACCATCGATAACTCTAATTTACATAATTACAGAGTTATTGCCCTTTGTTACTTTTTCTTATTCGTAGAGTCTTGTCCGGAGCATAACTTTAAAACAAATTGTTGAAATTTAATAAAACTTCATAGGATGATACAACACATTGAGACGAAGTGTGGTGTACAGGAACCATAACTCTATTTTATCTAAATACAGAGTTATTGCCCTTTGTTACTTTTTCTTGTCCGAAGAATTACTTAATAACTAACAGATGGAATCTAATAAAACTACATACAATGGTAGAGCATAATGTGAGGAAGTGCAGTGTACAAGAACCATAACTCTAATTTACATAATTACAGAGTTATTGCCCTTTGTTACTTTTTCTTGTTCGTAGAGTCTTGTCCGGAGCATAACTTTATAACTAATTGTTGGAATTTAATAAAACATCATAGGATGATACAACACATTGAGAGGAAGTGTGGTGTATAGGAACCATAACTCTATTTTACCTAAATACAGAGTTATTGCCCTTTGTTACTTTTTCTTGTCCGGAAAATTACTGAATAACTAACAGATGGAATCTAATAAAACTACATACAATGGTAGAGCATAATCAGAGGAAGTGCAGTGTACAAGAACCATAACTCTACTTTACATAATTACAGAGTTATTGCCCTTTGTTACTTTTTCTTGTTCGTTGAGTCTTGTCCGGAGCATAACTTTAAAACTAATTGTTGGAATTTAATAAAACTTCATAGGATGATACAACACATTGAGAGGAATTGCGGTGTACATGAACCATAACTCTATTTTATCTAAATACAGAGTTATTGCCCTTCGTTACTTTTTTTTGTCAGGAGAATTACTTAATAACTAACAGATGGAATATAATAAGACTGCATACAATGGTAGAGCATAATCAGAGGAAGTGCAGTGTACACGAACCATAACTCTAATTTACATAATTACAGAGTTATTGCCCTTTGTTACTTTTTCTTGTTCGTAGAGTCTTGTCCGGAGCATAACTTTAAAACTAATTGTTGGAATTTAATAAAACTTCATAGGATGATACAACACATTGAGAGGAAGTGCGGTGTACAGGAACCATAACTCTATTTTACCTAAATACAGAGTTATTGCCCTTTGTTACTTTTTCTTGTCCGGAGAATTACTTAATTACTAACAGATGGAATCTAATAAGACTGCATACAATGGTAGAGCATAATGAGAGGAAGTGCAGTGTACACGAACCATAACTCTACTTTACATAATTACAGAGTTATTGCCCTTTGTTACTTTTTCTTGTTCGTAGAGTCTTGTCCGGAGCATAACTTTAAAACTAATTGTTGGAATTTAATAAAACTTCATAGGATGATACAACACATTGAGAAGAAGTGCGGTGTACAGGAACCATAACTCTATTTTACCTAAATACAGAGTTATTGCCCTTTGTTACTTTTTCTTGTCCGGAAAATTACCTAATAACTAACAGATGGAATCTAATAAACCTACATACAATGGTAGAGCATAATCAGAGGAGTGCAGTGTACAAGAACCATAACTCTACTTTACATAATTACAGAGTTATTGCCCTTTGTTACTTTTTCTTGTTCGTAGTCTTGTCTGGAGCATAACTTTAAAACTAATTGTTGGAATTTAATAAAACTTCATAGGATGATACAACACATTGAGAGGAAGTGCGGTGTACAAGAACCATAATTATATTTTACCTAAATACAGAGTTATTGCCCTTTGTTACTTTTTCTTGTCCAGAGAATTACTTAATAACTAACCGGTGGAATCTAATAAAACTGCATACAATGGTAGAGCATAATGAGAGGAAGTGCAGTGTACAAGAACCATAACTCTTATTTACATAATTACAGAGTTATTGCCCTTTGTTACTTTTTCTTGTCCGGAGAATTATTTAATAACTAACAGATGGAATCTAATAAAACTACATACAACGGTAGAGCATAATCAGAGGAATTGCAGTGTACAAGAACCATAACTCTAATTTACATAATTACAGAGTTATTGCCCTTTGTTATCCAAAAATGAACAAAACAAGAATAACCCGATCCATAACATTGTCCTTTTAAGGTGGGGTTTCTATATATTTCACAACCTTTCCTATCAGGGCGGCGTTCGGGGGTATTAATCACATTCAGTGATAGTTCTAGTTTATGTTGGTTTTAACGGTAAGACCAATTTAAATTGAACTTGAAAAATGTATTGTTTAATATTATTAGAAATTGTCGTGTAAAATTTTAAGCATGGCGTCACTGTACTTTTCCTGCTTGCTATCTTCCAAAGATAGGAGAACTCTTGTTTGAACAGTAAAAATATATTGTAGAATTTTGTTCTGTTTTCACTAAGGAAATAGGCTTTGTATATACAAAAACAAACTAGTGACAGTATGATATTAAGTTGATGATATTTAGACTCTTTCTTTCTCTTTATTGTTTTGTTTTTCTCTGTTTCTATTTGTTCCGATATTGTTTTCATTATAACGTCTTTGGCTGCTCTCTGATAACTATGTATAATTAATTGCAGGGCTGGTCTTTTATGTATTATGTACATACTCAGCAACTTAATACAATATTGTATTGTTGTGTTGTAAAAGTCACAGGTATACATCCTTGTGCTAAAGAGAAAGCTGTCTTAGTTTTATTAAATTTCATATTAAAAATAGAGGTTCATCTTTAAGTTGAGGACAGCCCGTTTGAAAGAGGACATATACCGCTGTAAATTAGACAGCTATTTCTGTAAGTTAGACAGATATTTCTGTAAGTTAGACAGCTATTTCTGTAAGAGACAGATATTTCTGTAAGTTAAACAGATATTTCTGTAAGTTAGACAGATAGTTATGTACTTAAGACAGATATTTATGTAAGTTAGACAGATATTTCTGTAAGTTAGACAGCTATTTCTGTAAGTTAGACAGATATTTCTGTAAATTAGACAGCTATTTCTGTAAGTTAGACAGATATTTCTGTAAGTTAGACAGATATTTCTGTAAGAGACAGATATTTCTGTAAGTTAAACAGATATTTCTGTAAGTTAGACAGATAGTTATGTACTTAAGACAGATATTTATGTAAGTTAGACAGATATTTCTGTAAGTTAGACAGATATTTCTCTAAGTTAGACTGATATTTCTGTAAGTTAGTCAGATATTTCTGTAAGTAAGACAGATATTTCTATAAGTTAGACAAACAGTTATGTATGTTAGACAGATATTTTTGTAAGTTAGACAGATAGTTTTGTAAGTTTGACAGACATGTATGTATGTAAGTTAGACATATATTTTTGTCAATTAGACATATATTTATGTAAGTTAGACAGATTTTTATGTAAGTTAGACAGATATTTCTGTAAGTTTGACAGACATTTATGTAAGTTAGACAGATATTTCTGTAAATTAGACAGATATTTCTGTAAGTTAGACTGATATTTGTGTAAGCTAGACAGATATTTCTGTAAGTTGGACTGGTTTTTCTGAACTTAAGACAGCTATTTCTGTACTGAAGACAGATATTTCTGTAAGTTAGACAGACGCTAACCTGTTACATTTTTAGATTGCTCTACCTTCTTGTACCGATCGAATAGAAACAGATATCTTTAAAAGTTATGGGTACATGTATGCATCCTTGCGTCAAAGAGATATCTTGTTTAACTCTTTAAGCGCCAAATTCCCAAAAGTAGACTCTTCCATGTTCGAAATCGGGAGGAATCCATATTTTATATACAAAGACTTCTGCAATCATTCGATAACTAAAATATAAGCTGATTTCAGAACAGACAGGTGTATTTGGTTACGCGCGAATTCACATGAATATGTATTGTTTGTATAAATCTAAATATTGACATCCTAAATATCTCTATATAATTACTTCCTTTATCCATATTGTATGTCAAATTCCTATCAAATCTTGTTCTGATTAATCTTCCTTATTGCTCGTAAATAATCTTTCTCAATATGTCAGTTTGCATCTCAGGAAATTGTCAATTACCTATGTTTTATTTTACAATCAATACAAATTATCACCTTTAGGAATACAACATGTCATCAGTCTTTGATGTTCACACCTTTGCTCAAAGTATGTTGACCATGCGTATATACAAATCAGATTCAAATATCAAATGGCTATATAGCTTACTGCAAGGGTTTTTGTTTGATTTGGGTTTGACGCCGTTTTCAACATTATTTCAGTTATATCACGACGACAGTTCACATAGTCATGATCTCTGGGTAAACAAACCAGTACTAGGCTAGGAAATCTGCCTTGCCAAAGGGCACTCCTCAATGACCGTCGTGCCGCGACTGGGATCGAATCCAGGGCGGCCGGTTTTCAAATCCTCGATGCTTACCACACGGCCACGGCGAGTGCGAGGGTAAGCAAGGGCAGGAAACAAATGGGACGCCCGGATTTCAAATCCCCTACGCCAACCACTCAACCACGGCGAGTGCGAGCGTAAATAACGGCAGAAAACAAACGAACTCAGCAGTGAGGGTAAAGAAAAGCCAGCAAACGAAAGAACAACAGTGAGTTGTTCCAACATACATGTACGTCTTATTACTTTCAGTAAACAATACGGAAATATGCTTGTTCACTAGCAGTGAGGGTAAAAAAAAGCCAGCAAACGAATGAACAACAGTTAGTTGTTCCAACATACATGTACGTCTTATTACTTTCAGTAAACAATATGGAAATATGCTTGTTAACTATCTAAATGCTATTTTTGTTAAACATTTTGGATTACCAAAAGTATCTGCTACTAACTTGAGTACACGTTTAATATGTTTTTAATTTTTTAATATTTGTGTTACAAATTTTAACTTTACTATTGGAGATTCAATATTTATATATTAGGACAACTCTGGTGGAGAAATACATTTGTTAAAGTTTCCTTTCTGTGTTGCGCAATCATTCACTTCCACACATATCTTTGCGATATCAGACATGGAAGATCATATTTTAGACAAGTTCGGCGCTAAGAGAGTTGTTGGTTACAATTTATAATATGGATGAACTTAGGCACGTCACACGAAAACCCACCTGCAGAGGTTTATAATATAACGCCGTAGTGGAATCGTACGGAGTCGGCCGTTTCCGTAAACCGAAACCATCCGAGTGATGTTATCGAGAGAGGTCGGTAGCGCGCGGATTCCCGTATAAATTCCTCTTGGATCATGCTGTTGTGCTGAGCTGAGAAGACCGACAAAAACCTAGTGACGCATGATAATTATAATGTTCGCTAGTAAACATTTTAAACTAATCTTAGATACTTTTCAGATTTTTAGACGTCATTGGCATAACCGCTCTATATGGATGTCTTATTCATGCTTGCAGGACTTAACGGCGGTACATAGAGTAGACCAGATTCCGACTGCTCCTTTATGCAGGCTGATGTAGATCGATGCTGGTAGCATATTCCAGAAGGTCTGCTATCGTGTGGTGCTGTACAAATAACACGATAACGTATTGCAGAACAAATAACACGATAACGTGTTGCAGTACAAATAACACGATAACGTGTTGCAGAACAAATAACACGATAACGTGTTGCAGTACAAATAACACGATAACGTGTTGCAGTACAAATAACACGATAACGTGTTGCAGTACAAATAACACGATAACGTGTTGCAGAACAAATAACACGATAACGTGTTGCAGTACAAATAACACGATAACGTATTGCAGAACAAATAACACGATAACGTGTTGCAGTACAAATAACACGACAACGTGTTGCAGTACAAATAAAAATCCACACTTCCCACAGCTCTGTTAAAATTATTTTTGAAAAAAATGGCGGCCGTCGTAAATTTATGTTGCATCACTTTTAGTTCATTTATCAGAATATATAAGAAATGATTGATTATAGTGACTTATGCATACTTGATGCAACATTACAAAACAACGCCCGACTGGCAATGAATATACAAATACGTATACATTTCAATGATCGTGGTACTACAAGTCTCCCGTTCGTCTGACGCAGATTTCTAGTTTTAATTAATTTCAATTTCAATTTCAATTCAATTTCAATTTCTTTAATACTCCCAGTTTGTACATGGACAATAACATGAGGAAAAAACAATTTAGAATTACAAACGGCGAAACAAAATGACATATAAACATGACCGAATATAGAACAACCCTCTTTGTAATATTGTTTACAAACAAAATAATAAATATATAGATCTCTGAATAGACAGATATTGATAAACATAATATTCCACGATTTTAATTTTAATTTTAATTTTTGAGATTTAGCGTAGGATGGTTAAAATAGCCTAAAATATAATTAACCGGATTCTATTAGGGTTTCATGTTTAAAAGCACGTCACCCTTTTACCTCCCTGTGTATACTTAATACCCATGAACATACTGGCGAAAAAAACAATGTTTGATATATATACCTAGATGATATGACCTTTGTGAAGCGTTAGTTTTCTCCGCTATAATTGGGCAAATTCACACCGGAAAACCGGCGTCTCTCGAAGGGAACTAAGATAATTGCAATACTGCTCGGAAAGTGTATTACTATAGTTACTGTTTGTTCATACTCTTCGGAGTCTACAATGATGCTGGTGCTTCTAGGTGACGAACAGTAAGTACCCAGATCAGACGAATTACGGAGACTTCTTACCACTGCAATATCGGACCAGGAGACATCGTACCATTCGGCTGGAGACTTCGTACCACATATAGATTATAGTAAAATGCATGTTTATACATTTCTTATAATGAGTGACAACTTATATTCGTTATTGGGTTGTAAATGTTATAATATTTTATGCACATATGACATAATTGTATATATCTAGTTTTCATTGTATATGTCTACATTCTCCTGACTGACAGTAATACAACAGAGCAAATAAATAACAAATCAAACATACAAACACATTTAGATATTTTTGGCGGAGACATATAATTAATGTTTTCATAAGTTTTCCTTGTGCATTTGCTAGACTAAGAGTAGCCTCTCATAGACTAGAGAAAGAAGCAGGTGGATGGAAAAGACCTAACCCTACACCAGTTAATGACAGAATTTGCAGTGTATGTTCCGTGCTAGAGGACGAATATCACTTTGTTTTAGATTGCGCTTTGTATATTGATATAAATGTAAGAACGCAATATATTAAAAGATATTTTTGGAATAAACCAAATATGCAAAACTTTTGACTTTGTTTAACCCCCGTCGTCAATATCTTCGCTTGGAAATGTTTGAAATATGAACAAATAAACAGTTCCAACAATCATGTGGAAAGAAGAGAAACCGCCTATTTAGGCCAGTTTTTCCTATTTTCACAATGTCCCTATGTTAACGAATAATAGATTATATACGTTTTGATATTTCTGACACTAATTAAAATATTCACAAAGCATTTATATATGTACCATTAACACCCAAGCGGAGAAAAGAGCAACCCGAAAAAAACACATATACATGTACAGTCGAACCTCGTTAAACCGGACGCCGTTAATCCGGACATAACATTCAAGGAACGGATTTGTTATGCTTTATTAATCTCCGTTATTACGGAAATTCGAGTTCCGGATCCGGACATAAAATATCGGGAACATTTTGTACATACAATTGTGCGCAGTTACTAATATAACTGGTACTTAATAATCGGCTGTTTGAAATCGTGAAAACATTTAAATATCTCTGAACCTTGTGAGAAAGATAGGAAGCTATTTTGACACGCTTTCTATCTTTCCCGTAATCTCTTTAAATTATGGTCCAAACTAATAACTGCAAATGTTTTTTAAAACACGTTCATATAATGTTTAGCCATGAGCCGATTCTCAAACGAAACGAAAACTGGAGTAGTGAAAAACTTTTTAAAGTTTTTTCTGTTTTACTCAATAGCTTTGCTATATATATCGAAACAGACTCGATAATCATTAAACAATCTTAAAATTAACTGTGTTGCAGATAATATTCTCAGTTTCGGATTACATGTATTGGAAACAACAACAAATGTAAAATTTCAATCCAACAGGGTATATTGTTAAATGCTTTTATATGTATTAAGTGTGTATCTCATTCTAGTTGCAATTAACATCAAATTATATACCAAGACATTGTTTGTTCGATATCAAAAGGTTTCGGGGAAAACATATATGTTAATTACTATTTTGATAAACAAGTTCATTGCGTAATGTAAATGTTTCATATATAAAAATGCCTAAATTAAAGTTACAGTTTTACTAGGGTGTGTGAACAATGTCAAAAGTTTCTGCATAGTTGGTTTATTCCAAAAATACCTTTTAATATAATGCATTCTTATATCAACATACAAAGTGCATTCTAAAACAAAGTGATATTCGTCCTCTAGCAAGGAACATACTTTGCTAATTTTGTCATTAACTGTTGAAGGGTTAGGTCTTTTCCATCTATCTGCTTCTATCTTTTGTCTATGATTAGTCTAGCAAATGCATAACGAATTTTGTCAAAAATACAATTAGTTAAATATGATTGAATTTTTAAAAAACTGATATTTCTGTAAAACAATACCCTAGACGCATTAGAAAGTCTGCCATTCCAGCCATGCAAAATCATACCACTAAGTCTTTGTTTTACTAAAGATAATAACAGTTTTACATTTCCATACCTTGTGCTAACCACACGTGATTAAAACCAAGTTTACAAAGAATGTCACGTAATAGTAAAGCCCAATTAACAACATTATAATTATTATCAATATCACTTAATAAAAGGTTGAAGACTTTACATATTTATGTTCATTACAATTCAAAACTTTGAACCAAAACTTGATAATAATGAAATATCCGTTAATATCAACATAGTTTGTACATCTATAAACCTTTGAAATGAACTCGTCCATTCTATATATGCTATCATCACTCGTTAACCTGTGTAAATATCCATTCTTGCAGACATAATTAGCCTTTTTCACTACTATATGAGCATTCTTGTTTGTCATTAAGGTTAAAGTTTTGTTCAAATTCAAAGACAAAATGAATCAAACAATGATCAGATGTTATATTCGGCTCAGATACCTCAATATTTGAAACATGATTTAGCATATTCTGGGTTGTTATGAAATTTAATCTACCCACACTGCCACCGTTATGACCTTCACACGTGTATTTGCCGACTCCTTTATCAACGCAGATATGAACAGACTATTCATGTCCCCACAAAGTACCAAGTAAGAGTCATTTTCACATCGCATGTTAGATGAAGCAATGCAATATGTTAATCAATCAAAAATAATTCGACTTTATCATACCCTGTCTGCTGCTGTCGTCCGATACATAGCAGAGATAAAATAAGATATCATTTAGTAATGTAAACTTTAATACAGAACAGAATGATAGAATCTTTATTTACATCCGACTTGAAAAAAAAAAGGTTCATCGTCATAAACAGAATGTTTTAACATAGATCCAACAATGGCAATTGTTTAATATAGTCATGGACTAACAACATTTCAATTTTAAGTAAAATATTGATAAAGGCGGTAGCAACCCCAATTGTTCATGTTTTCAAGTTTATATTACCTTATAAAAAGACTTTTCCGGCATCCTTTAATTTACAAAATATAACAAAACACACGCGGACACAGAACAGAGCATGTCAGCGAGAGTATCCTTCGTAACTGACCCGGACATCCCCACTGACACGAAAAGCAAGTATACGCGTGCTTATAAACACATATACATACCATACACACGCGCAGACAGAACAGAGCATGTCAGTGAGGATGTTTAATACATAAGTTACGTCATTTGAGCTATGGAAAACTAGCGTATTGTCAGTAACAAAGTCATTTCTAATATACACTATAACCCCACCTGAGTCTCTTTTATTGGTTTCCTGCTTTATCGTTCTATTTAGCGCAAAATACTCACAATTACCAGGTTTCTGTTAAAACTACGATTTCACTGGTTTCAAAAATGCAAGCCATTTCTTTCGATTTTGATTTATTTAATATTGTTGTCACTCAACCTTAAAAGCGTATTCTACAGTTTTTTCACAAAAAATTACCCATCTTTTTTTTCTTTGTATTTTGTTAGTACTTCAATAACTTGTTGAAATAAGAAAGAAAAAAAAATGTTATAGATCTAAAAAAAAAATATTGGCCTGGCACAAATATAGGCATTTTGGCCGAAAACATAAAACACGAAAAAGAAAAAGAAAATGAAAACTAAAAATCATATTAGAGTTCATATATAACTTTATATATATAATGTACATCAATATGAAAAAGGAATTTGTGAGAAAAAAATGAAAAAAATATATTAAGCTGATTTTCAAGGTAGAATTGGTGTCACATTTTACCCCGAAAAAGTTAAAATCATAGAAATTTTGCATTCTACATAATAGAATTTTCTGTAATTATCCATTAACACTTAACATCGTTCACTTTAATAAAAATGCAAAAAAAAAGATAGGTCACCGTACTCCTTTTAGAGTAAATGGACTTTTTCCTTGCGTTTTCTTGCATTTTCTTCGAAATACAGCAGTTTTGCTTAAAAAACAGGCCTTGCTTCAAGGAAAAAGTCGGATTACCAGAAAAGGAGTACGGTGACCTATCTTTTTTTTTGCATTTTTTATTAAATTGAATGATGTCTGTTTATGGATAATTACAAAAAAATATATTATGTAGAAAGGAAAATTTCTATGATTTTAACTTTTTCGGGAGTAAAATGTGACATTTCTACCTTGAAAAACAGCTTAATATATATTTTTTCATATTTTACTCACAAATGCTCTTTTCATATTGATTTAAATTCTATATATAGAGTTATATATGAACTTTAATATGATTTGTAGTTTTCTTTTTTTTTTTTTTGAGTTTTTTCCGGTTTTCGGCAAAAATGCCTATATTTGAGCCTTTGGTGACAGGCCAATATATATTTTTTTAAATCCATAACATAAATATATATTTTTTTATTTCGACCAGTTATTGCATGTACTAACAAAATACAAAGAATAAAGAAGTTCCATGATTGGGAATTATTTTGATAAATAACTGTAGCATACACCTTTAAATGTTTAATAAAGCATTTCTGGTATAGGCTCCTCGGAATGATGATTTTTTATTGTGTTAATTTGATCGGCAGTTGAAATTCTATGATTCACGGTCGTTGAATCTTGAATGGTCGCAGATCTCTGCCCTTGTGCTTGATCTTCTTGTTCTAGTGAATAGTATAGAGTCAACACTGAAGTTAGCTGATTTGTGAATAGTTATATCGGTATTCTGTAAAGAACTTGTTAAGCCATTTGTGTCCAACGAAGACTGTATAGGACTGTCATTATGTGCGTCCATATCCCCACATTGATATTCCTGATTGTTTAAGATATTACTAACATCTAATTGTGTATTTTAGATTTTATTGATCTGTTGGATATACGATAAGCGACTTTCTTTAATGGTTTGATTCCAATCTGGTAGTTCATCATATACCCGTCAACAATCAACTTAGCAGGGTAAACAATCTGAACTTTTGATCTAGGTCGATCTGATTTGCACTGTTTGTATTTCGGCCACAGGCGTTTACGTGCGTTCTGTATTTTCTTGGGCATATCATAGTCTATGGAATAAGGAGTATTTTTGAGCTTATATACTGCACCCATTATTTCTTGGACATCACCGTTATCTCGAAAAGTTACTATAATTGGATGCTTTAGAGAGTATCTATTAGGGTTACGGCGTCATAATCTATGCCCTCTATTTATGTACATGTTGTCAGATTTTAGAAAGAGTTCTCTCCGTGGCTGTCACTAAATCCCCGAAATATTAAATGATTACGTCTTGATCTTGCTTCCATGTCAATTGATTTGTATGATTATGTTTACAAAAGAGAAGATTGCGTATTCGAAACGTCAATGACCTCGCTCATCTCGTCCGCCAGTTTTTTTTTAATGAGTGTCCAAGTTTACACAATGTTTTCCCGCAAATACTTAGCTCTATACCAATATGCGTGAATGTATCATACAATGCTAACATTTTACTGTCAATTGAGCTGTTCTTGAAAGCCTGTTTGTTCAATGTTATATGTGGTATGAAGTCTCCGAGAATGGTACAACATTGCAGTGCTACAATATTGCAGTGGTACGAAGTCTCCGATAATGGTACAACATTGCAGTGCTACAATATTGCAGTGGTACGAAGTCTCCGATAATGGTACAACATTGCAGTGCTACAATATTGCAGTGGTACGAAGTCTCCGATAATGGTACAACATTGCAGTGCTACAATATTGCAGTGGTACGAAGTCTCCGACATCCGATCATAGAGGTGCAGGCTGAATTAAATCCTCGTTGATTGCCCATCTTATGACGCGGCCCAATAAGTGTGTTAATTCTCACACACTATCATATTAGTTAACGGGTGATATAGGTTAATTGATTTTTCTCTTTTCCCGTTCGGATGATTGGAAAGTTCTGCACATGCTATTGTTTAGCAACAAGGGTGTTGCTATTACTATTCTACCAGAATCCCGAGTTTTTCAGTTGGAGTAATAATGGTTGACCTTTTACATTTTTGCAGGCTCAAGCTGAGTTCTGAGTAGAAAAAAGAAGGTGAATTGAAGTAAGCAGTTAAGCATATTTCTTTATTGGTTTGGTCGTGTGTTCAATAGACAGTATAACCCTCTGACACCTCTGTATCGGGTAACGTTTAAGAACATTGTGGAAAAAGGATTGATTTGTTTGGGGTTTAACGCCGTTTTTAACCTATTTTCCAGTCATATCATGGCGGCAAGTTAACCTATTCATGTGTGTCTTGGCTTTCTCACACGAGTAATCCACTCAACAATCCTCCCAAGCAACTGGCTGTTTTTCCACAATGACTGTTAGCCCATTGGTGGAAGACGAATGACGTTATTCACAATGACTTTTGTCAAACGACGGAAGGAATATTGGCCGAGCTTGGGATCGAACTCACAGCCCATGGATTGACAGCTCGCGTCGCAACCTACTTAGCTACCGGGGCTCGGCCGTGTGGCAAAAGGGGAAATAATGAACAATTTCTCCCTGTGGCACATTGTTTCCAAACTATAATCAATAATATTAACAGTCGACTACTGCAGTTTTGGTGTATTTTGGGAAAGAGTAAAACATGAAACACTTTCAAAACACGCACTGGAACGAATTCGGGTTTCGTGTGTAACGATGTTTTACAGTGTTTATTGAAAGGCAGGGCAGCTCCTTGATCGATTCACCCTTCGTCCGGCTACTTTATGATAGTCTATCCAATCGAACGTTATAAGCAAGTGGCAGCCTCACTCAGTAATGTATTTGCTGAATCAAACTTACAATGTCCATGAAGCCGTTGGCCTTTGAAATATTTACGGAATATCAGACATTGTTCACACATGGGGGTTTCACATTTCCCAACGACGTTTTTCCGTTCTTTATTAAAATAAACACTTCCAGTTGTAGAGTTGTGACATGTCCCGTTATTAAATTAAAGGAGAAGCCACATGCCGCTTTACTATCAGACTTATCCGTCTGCACACTGATGACGTTTCTATAATTTTGGGAAGATAAAAAAAGCAAGTATATCAGTGCAATTGTGTTAATTCTCACACTAGCAGATAGAGAAGCAAGTATATCAGTGTAATTGTGTTAATTTTCACCTTGACAGAAAAACAATGTGATAAATAATCATGTGTTCATTACACTAATAGACTTGCTTCATCATCTGTCAATGTGAGAATAAATATCACATTGACAGATAAAGAAGCAAATATATCAGTGCAATTGTGTTAATTCTTACACTGGCAGATACGGAAGCAAAAATATCAGTGTAATGAGCACTGTGTTAATTCTCACATTGACAGATAAAGAAGCAAGTATATCAGTGTAAAAAGCACTGTGTTAATTCTCACACTGACAAATATAGAAACAAGTATATCAGTGTAATTGTGTTAATTTTCACATTGACAGATAAAGAAGCAAGTATATCAGTTTAATTTCGTTTATTC